>PVJL010010939.1:0-46077 GCA_004026885.1 Lyroderma lyra
GGGGAGAAAGGGGAGGGGGTGGGAGAGGAGGGGGGGAAGCTAAATATAAGGTGATGGAAAGAGAAGTCACATTAGGTGGTGAACTTATTATACATCAAGTTGACAATGCACTGTAGAACTGTAAGCCTGAAACCTATGTAATCCTTGCTAACAGATGTCACCCCAATAAGTCTAACAATAAAAATGAATTTTAAAAAAATAAAAAAATAGTCAATAAAATTGTGTAAATAATTTTATTTTGATGCTAGAAGGATTGTTTGTCTTTATTTTTAATGAATTTTGAACTCTCTAATCTAACATGTTTTTCCAAATTAATGTAAGTTTTCAGAGAAAAGCGATAGCATGATATACTTCCATATAATTAATCTTAAGAATGATTATGTTTAATCTATTTCTGAATCTACAGAGGGTGCCAAAATATATATATATACATTTTAAGAAATGAAAAAACTGTATTAAAATTACAATACTCAATGTATATTGATAACAAAAGGTGAATAAAAGTCACATTTGACTTCTGCAATTACAGGAGGTGCTCAAAGTGGTTACCATCAGTGCCCAGAAACTTCTGATTACAGTTAACTACTGCTTGAGCAACATTGACCAAAGTGTCCCCTTGTGTCGTTGCACGTGCCATTTCTTCCCAAAGTTCCACCAATGTGGCCAGTTTTCTACGGTGCACCACATCCTTTAAGGTCCCTCATAAATAGAAGTCAAGGGATATTAAGTCAGGAGAACATGAGGAGAACTCTAAAAACATTTTCGAATTTGAAATAGCGCTTCAAAATGGTCTTGTGCTCCTGGAAGGACAACTGTGTTTCTGCCATTTTCTTTGACTGTCCTGCCTGTCACATGGTGACACTAACATTCAATTAATTAACACCATCTTTTCAATGAATGTCATACTACATATTACTACCATATTTTGATTCAACTTCAAAAAGTAATACATAGATAACATCTCTTAAAATGTGTATACATTTTTTTGGCATCCTTGGTATTTAGTACATACTTGTGTATCTGTATGAAGAACTATCTAGCAGATGTCATTGCAGTTCAGATCTTGGAGGGAAATTATATATGCTTACTGGTTCTTATTGTTGTATATAGGATATTGATTATTTCAGAAGTGAGACTAACAAGTGAGACTAACAAGATTCTATGGTTTTATATATCTAATCTATGGACAATACATTTGAAATAATGACTAAATATTTTGCTATTATCATTGGCTGAAAGCAGTGAGAATAATGTATCCTCGGTGATCATCCAAATACATAAACTGCTCAGATGAGAAGAATTAGGCCTGTAAATATGCACTGTTTTTATGTGAAGTCAATTCCTTATGGGAATTTTACAAATGAAATTATAAATATGCAATGATGCTAACTTGAGTTATACATACCAATTTTCATTTATAGATTCACACGGAACCATTATAATTTTTTAGTGATAAACACAAATAATAACAAGTGCTCCAAGATTATAAAAGTGTTCCTACAGTGAATGTGAAATATGTATATGATTATTTATACTAGTGCTTGAGAGCAGTGACAGACTTCTAAAAAATGTTGTTAACAGCGTTGCAAGATTCTTGTTTATGTTCTCTGACATAAATGAACATGACAAATAACCTGGAAAGAGCAAACTAACATCATGCTCTCTGATTTAAACTTATAGTGTGTTTAGTAGTAGGATCTCAATAGAGAGGAATGAAATCAAAACACTTCATTCAAATGTTGATTATTACTTCAGAGATCACTTTTTTATTAGACTCTGTAATTTCTCACTTAAAATTAGGCTAAAATTTCCCTTCTAAACTTCTTTAAACTCTATACAGTTACTAGCAGAAGTACTGAAAAATAATAAGAAAGATATAGTCTTATAATTAATTTGGCTCTTTTTCATGTTTTTGTAGGTTCTGAAAATTGCTATTTTTGAGAAATGGAAGGCAAAGCATGGGAGCGCCTATTCACTGATTACTATAGGAATACATGGGAAGAAAACATAAAACTGGCTATCTTAAGCTTCATATTTAAATGCAAGAAGTTAAAAGCAGAGTAATGAATCATGCTATGATTCTGGAGAATTTTCTGAATTATCAATTATATGGGTGGTACAGAGACAATTGGCAGATGATTCAAATAAAAATTTGTGAGACACAGTGACTGTGAATTTGAAAAGACCAGAACATTGACTGAAAATTAAATTTCCCCTCCCCTGCCATATTATGTCTATGCTTCCAGAGTAGCATTAAAATTAGAAAAAAGGCTTCCTAATTTGTATCACTCACCTGAATAATTAGAGGTTTTAAAAATAAAAGGATTTTGTTTTCCATAAACAATAATGATGTTGCATAAATTAGTGCTTTTTTTCTTCAGGTTAGAATGAAATATCAAGCCTATTAGCTTTTTAAACTGGTTAGTATGCATCATTAACAAAAACTAATGGAAGAGTATATACCTAGTAGTGTTATTACATACACATATATGTTATTGAAACATCTCAACATCAATTGTATAAATAAGGAAAAAAACACTTATTATTCAAAAATTTTCCCTCAACCATGATATACACAACCACCTCTTATCTAGATTCTCATAATTTTTCAGTTATGTGGTGAAATTTGTATACATCTATTTGCCTTTTAAAAATTTATTTCACATCTTATCAAAACTCATATTTTCCCTGACTTAGTAAAGGCTAATGCCGTGGCTAGGAAACCGAGAAAAAGATCAGGCTATGGTCTGACTCTCAAAAAAATTGACCTTACTTAAAATGGTAGTACTAAGAGAGAAATGGGAAAACATACATCTAAGGTCTCCTTCCCTGACAAGAAAATGTTGCTATTAGTGTAAGTGAGCTGTCTATTAATTGTTATTATTTCTTTGATTAACAAGTACAATGACCTGAGTCATGGAAAATTCAAATGCTGCCTAGCTAACTAGTAAGTGCAGGAAGCATAATTTTTATCATCCCATAAGATAATCACATTATTTATTTTCATAACATGTTCCAGTTTTTCCTGGTCCCATCACCTCCTACCACAGATGTTCTCTTCTCTATTCCTTGCTGAGCTTGAGGACTTACTGGGGATGGTAGTTAACAGCAAAGTTTTTAATCCTTACTACATTCCAAGACATCTATTGCTATACATGGCATGAGAAGAAGCAAGAAGACATGCTACAACTTCTTGGTTTTTTGTTTTCTTATTTGTTTTCTCCACATTCCAGCAGCATTATGTTTCTTGAGGTCTTGGTAACTCTTCAAATTTCCCTTATGAAATGCCAACAGGTATACGGGTGGAAGCCAGAAGGTGAATGGTTCTAAAACCTCTTTTCCTTCATAAAGCTAAAGTTAACAATTTGTTTGGTGTGGCCATTCAGCACCTTATTCGAAGGTAACCACATCTGTGTATCTTCATCTCTGTCTCTCTTTTTGTCTCTCTGTCTCTCTCTGTCTCTGTCTCTCTCTCTCTCTCTCTCTCTCTCTCTCTCTCTTATAGTGGCTGGTAGGGGACAAATGTGGTGGCTGGAGAACCACTGTTACAAAATGATCATCTCTTGACAAACCCAACAGGAGGTAGGTGGCTGCTAAAATTGATGTCCATATGAATTTAGAAGTTGGTATATTTATTTGGTCCTCTGATTTGATTTTAAACAATAATTTTGACTCCAAAAAAATAAATTGCCATTTGATACCATGTAATTTTCTGAAAATTGCTATCAGATAAAATAAGAGAGATTGGTTGAGTTATTGCTTTCATTTTGTTAGAAAAATTTTCTTTACAATAACCTAGGAATATTGTACCTAGACTAACATTTTTGGAGAATCATGAGTGCTGCCCTTGATGAGAGGAGATTTCTTCTGGCTATTCTAGCTGTCACCTATCTGTATTCTAAAGGTTTAAATGTGTATGTTCTGTATTATTTCAAATTTTAGTTTTAGTTTAGTGGATGGCCTATGTAAAAATTTGAAATATTTAATAATGTGAATATTAACATTCCCAAGAGTTTTAGTTTATAGCTTACTACACTAAATTCTTTCTCTTCCATTTCTCCTTATACTGTTATCAAAGGATATTTTTCTGAAAAATTTTATATAGAACATTTAATCTTTTAATGAATTTTATTTTACCCCAGTAAGGAAATTTAGTAATCCTTTGAAATCCCTTTTGATACCAGCTGTATTCTTGGTGATTTGAAAATATGTAGAAACTGCACCCACCTGCTGGCCCAGACTATAATTAAGGGTCTTTCTTCCCTCAAGTTCATAATTTTTGCTCTATTTTTGTTAACACTTCAGCTTCAGGTGTTAAAAAAAACTAATAGTGTGATGATTCATTACTATTCATTTATATCATAATTATATTAGTATAAAACTCCCCTTTTAGCTGTAGGCTATTTGTTAATTTCATAGCAAAGATACAAATTTGTCTAAGTAAAGGCAATAAAGAGCTGTAGTTGGTCTCAGAAGATTAATAAATCTACAAAACCATATTTCAAATTCAACTGAGTATGGAAGCAATTAAAAGCATTAATTTGTACATGATCAGATTTGAGAGTGATAAATTAAAAAGTGTCAGATTTAGAATATTTTCATTATTGTTTCATACATGATATTATTTATGGACTTAATATTATGAAAAACTGTTATGGATACTTACAGAATATTTTTCAAGGTACTGATTATTTTCTAGATTTATACAATTGCAGTAGAGTATTTGTTTTCAAGTAATAACATTTTAAGCCCACAGTAGGCCCTAAATTAATATCAATTTTTCTTTCTTTTTTGTTGTACATTCTAATAATATGAAAGACTGGTTTTATTTTACAGTTTTTTTCTTTCACAAACAAGAATTCAAACTATTCTTAATAATCACTCAGCATTAATATCTGAGGGAAGAATTAATGGAAGTTACTTTCTTAAATCTACACAGTTGATTCCATTTTTGTCAGCAAATTTTAGCATTAGTTATTTTTTGCTTTTCAATTTATCAATTTTATCTTCCACTTTCTTTTATATTTAGCTTATTTCTCTTCTCATTCACTACTTTATTGTTTTTCTGTAAGTTCTCCAATCCACCAAATTATTCACTTTATTCCTTCATTGAAGTTCATTATATATACACGTTTATATAATTTCACTGCACTAACTAAAATTTACATATTTATTCCATGGGAGGCAGATAGATAAAAATAATTCTGAATTTTGGATCATTGTTATAAATTTCAGTCAATAATAATCATTTGTTACAGATTTTGAATGTGTATGGGAATCCACCATTACATTTAAACCAATGGATGTTTAAGGGTACATACTTTGAAAATGACATTCTCTTTAGATGAAGCAGTTATTATAAAAAATTTTTATTCTTTTAACGTATTGTTTTTTTAATGTGGGTAGTTCCCTGGCTGGGAATTGAACCCAGGTCGCAGCATAGACAGCACCGAAGCCTAGCTACTACACCACCGGGAAATTCCCCTTTTAATGTATTTTTATAGATAGTTTATATTACTCAGGGTTGTCCAGAGAAAGTCCTTATTACATGTATCCTATTGATACATATAGATACAGATATATCCTGTTAATATGCCTATATATACATATGTATTTATATGAGAGAAAGAGGAGGGGGTATTTTAGGGAATTGGGTCACATGACTATGAGGACTGTCAAGCCCAAAATAAATAGGTCAAGCCAGCAGGCTGAAAAATTCAGTTTAGAGTTAATGTTTCCATCTTGGACTCATAATTCACCATGAAGACCAGACAGGATGGAAATTCAGGTAGAGTTTTTATGTTTTAGTCTTGAGTCCAGAGTTTTCAGTATTACTGATTGGATGAGGCCCACAAACACTATGAACAGCAATCTGCTTTACTCAGCCTATTGATTTAAATATTAATCATATCTAAAAAATATCTTCACAGCAACATGTAGACTAGGTTTGACCAAACAAGTGGGTATTATAGCTAACCAAGTTGATACTTAAAATTAACCATTACACAGTCCCTATAATTGTTTTTGATGATTCCTCCAAGCAGCTATTGAGCAATGTAATTTGAATCTGTGTCATATTTTTCTTCAGATTTTCATTCCAACCCTGGATCTGTTCATTTGTATGCTCCCCTTTTTATCAATGGCAGAAGAGCCAGGTTCTCCAACCAAAGCCTTTTATATAATGTTTATACCACTGTACATTGCTTTCCTGTTAGACATCCTTATGGCCTTAGAAAATATTTTTTCATTCATCTTTCCTAAACCAATATAGAGTCTAAAATATTAACCACAGATCAGTCTTTTGCATTACACTGCTTAACTTTTTGATTTCATAGTCCCATAGCTTGAGTCAGAAAATATTTACAAATATTAATCTGAGCCTTTGAACATTAAATCCTGGAATCCCTAAATATAGAAATTTCAGCCTCAGTTTCTAGAATTTTATGCTGTAGTCATGTATCATGAAAACTAGCAGAAAGCAAACATGTAGCAATGACTGATAACTTTCTTAAGCTAAATGTTTGGGCATTTAAAAGATACTTTTAAAATAAATAATATAATGTTTTTGCCATAATTTTAAGTCAATTTAAGCTACAGTTTGATATGATCAATAATATAATTTAGGAACAACCATTTGAGATTGATTAGACATCTAACTAACTTGTAGCTCAAGAGAATAAATTCAAATACAAAATAGTATTGTGTTGGTTGTTATTGATTATGTTTTATAGGATGTTACAAAACAAAACAAAACAAAACAAAAAAACAAAGACACACAAAAAATCAAGCACTCAATAATAACTTTCTGATTTGGAAAGGGAAGGTAATGGTAATATAAATGATCCAGAAATTGGGATGTTTCTATATTGGAAAAGCTGACAGTCTTTAAAGTTGTAAAAATCTTAAAATACAAAGTTCAGTTTACAGTCTGCAGCAATGATTAATTAAGGTGTATCTTTCACAACTACTCTTAACATTTCTACATTAACAAAAGGGCCACATAGCAAATATCAGATGGAGAATGAGGGTCTCCCACAGAAGCCTTTTAACCCCAAGTTTTCTCCCCTTTTATTTGAAAAAGAGACAAAGAAGCAACAAAATAGCAAATATGAGAAGTGTCTCAAGAAAGTTGTCATTATTTTGATATGGAACTAATAGTAATCAAATATAAGAAGCCAAATAAAAATTGGAGATAGTGGCAATAGCTCAAAGAAACTATAAGCTTGAACTGAAATAACTTGGGCTGAAAATAATCCCTGCACTACTAGCCTTCTCTGGAGAATGCAAACAGCAAAATCCACCTTTCTACCAATTCACAGGCATTGTATGGGTTTACAAGCATGCCCAAATATGGCTGTATGATTACACTTCTGTAAATTTACTCATTTTTTTCTTCACTCTTTCTATAAACACAACTTTTACTTATATTTCTAAGTTTAACTGATATAATTTTCTTGTCTATGAAATCATCTATAAAATCTCAAAACAAACCTACTTCCTTTCTTCACGATTTTGTTACAAGAATTTTCCTAAAGCTGTTTTAGAATATGTTGTACATTACCTCGTCATTGTTTACTTAATAACTTTCTTTATGCGTACCGTGTATCTTCATGTTCTCAGTGCTTGGCTTCTAATAAGTATTTTTCCAATAAATGAATGAAATGATTATTGATTGGAGTCACCTACTGGCACTTAAGTTTTTGCCTTCTAAACCCAGAACTATTGTTTTTGTATTATTAATGGCATCTAAATTTTGGAAGGGCTGTGAGTCAAGATGTAATTAAACATATGTCATAGTCTTTGTGTTGTGTTAATTGTATAATTACTTATTAATTTCATTTCAGGAAATGAATTTGTTCCTTTGAAAATACAGCCATAAAACAGAAAACAACTTGTTTAAGGAAAAACTATGAGTATTGTTAAATAACATACCAATTTAGTCATGTATAACTACTTAATAAGTCATAGTAACTGCCAGCAATTACAGCTAGATTAAACATGACAATTCTCTCCTAACTTAACCAACTAAAATGATAGAAAGTCTACAGATATAAATTCTGTTAAATTAATTAACCAGCAGTCACAAAATGTCATGCAAACATTATTATTATTATTTTTAGCTCAATGAATTCTCATTTCTCTGCTGCATTGCATTTTGTTGAAACATTTTTTTAAGGAAAATGCAACATTATATTACAGCTAGGACTCAGGTAAACTTATAGTGTGCCTCATATAGTTAGAATACTCAAAATTAATTTCTTGTTACTAGAGCTTTTAATATTTAAATGTAAGGAGTCAGTTTTAAAAATACAAAATAATAGTTTTTCAATGGGTTTTTTACCTTGCTTTTGCAAATACAGAAAATGTCTTTAAAATACAGCACCCAATAGATTTACCTAAAACACAACTCATTTTTCCAATGAAAAGCTGTCTGCTAAATCCATTATTCCAATAGCCACTATTTTCACCATAAGTATTCTGACAATTCAAACATTCATGAAAGAAAATAACAAATGCAGTATCCACATTTGAAGATGCGTTTTTCTGATTAGAATTCAAGTTGAGCACCCATAGTATAGATTCCAGATTACAGTAATTGATGGAATCTCAGAGTAAATCAAACCAGGAAATGTTAAGTATCACATTATGTATGCTGACAACATAAAATGAATGCTATTTATGTGTACTTTTGAGGAATGGGTGCATAGCACATACTATAGAAATAAACATTTATTAACACTAACGCCTCATCAAATAACAGATTGGTTTCATAATAGGAACACATTGGCAGCTATTATATTGTTTATTTAATAAGTAATTCTCTACCAAAATTGTTCATATGGTATTGAAAAATGATACATGTAGTTTGTAATTTTTAAGACTAAAATATTAAAGGTACTTTTCTGATATAAAAAATTCTAACCTATTCTGGAAGAAAAATATCAACATTGTCATGTATTACCTACCAACTCCACAATTCAGTTCAGTACAGAAAGGGACCAATGATTTAAGCTTCATATTGAAATTTACAGTTTATGTAAGAGGTATTTATTAATAATTTCAAATAAATATATTATATAAAGTATATTATATAACATAGTACATGACACAAATATTTCATTTTCAAAATAATTCTGATTTTATGATTCTTTTAATTTCTTAAAAGATAAATTATTTCATTAATTGCTGCCTAAGTTTTTATTAGAGGAGACTTTAATAAGTTTAAGATTTTATTAAGGGAGACTTTAATAAGAATATTAATGTACTATTTTGCAAAAGCTGGGATATCATTAGGTATATCATATTGATAGCAGTTGTGGTAGGTTGATTCCAAGATGTTCTGAGGATTCTTGGATCTTGTTATGTATCCCCTTTCTCTCAGTTTTTCAAACACTAATCTTAGTAAAGTTTTGAAGGAAATTTGAAAATATAATTGAGGTCCCAAATCAATACATCTTAAGATAGAGAAATTATCTAAGTAACTTCATAATTGTCAGATGAGATTAACAATTTGAGGTCTCTAAATTGGGTCTAGACAACTTAGGTCAGAGACAAAAGTCAGAATTGCAGACTATGAGAGGGATTCAATGAAAGGTACATTCTCCATCTAGCTTTGAAGATGAAGGGAGTATCATGAATAATGCTGGAGAAATCTAGGCACTAACAATAGTCTCTATAGCATAACAAGGGAACTAGAATCTGAGTCTTAAGAGCAGCAAGGAACTGTAATATGGCCAACAACCTGCATGAACTTAAAATTGAACTCATCACCAGATCCTCCATACAGGAACAAAGCTAATCTAACATCTTGATTTCAGCCTTATGAGATAAAGAGCAGAGAATCTGACCATGCTGTTATGAAATGCGAACTCATGGAAGCTGTGATATAATAGGTGGCATTGTTTCAAGCTGCCAAGTTTTTCATAAAAATGTTGCATGGCAAGAGAATATACGCAGCTTTGGTACCTGGAAGTGGGATGTGAAAAGGTGAAATGTGATAGAGGTTTTGGATGAAAAAGTAGTAGAGGCTAGAAAATTTTTAAATAAAAAAATTGAGAATAATAAAAGCTTAGATTGCCTTGAACAAACTGTTAATAGATAATGCTGAAGTTGCTGCTAATGAAAGCTAAGAAGAAAGTCAGAAGCATGCTTGAAAAAGGCTAAATCACCTAAGAAAAGCATAAATCATTTCACACAGACTGTTTGTAGAAATTTACACTGGATTTTTTTATTAAATTTACTGTGGTGACATGGTTAGTAAAATTATATAGGTTTCAAGTATACAATTCTAAAACATGAGTATATTTTAATAACAAAATTTGTATTTTTGCATGCATTTTATCAAAAGTCTGACTTGTAACATGAATTAAGCTTTTGGCAGTATTTGTAATTGGAAGAATATCTATATGTTCTAAAAATCAATTGCTGCCCACAAGTCTTCATTATAATTTATATACAATGTTTGAATTTATAAATATTTTAAATACATATGGATGAAATTTCAAAATTAATATCTTAGCCATTCATATTTGAGTCTCCTTATTGCTAAATAATTGTTGTAGTTGAAAAATATTTTACATAAAGAATAAATGTCACAAAATGGATATATCATATATGTAAGTTTTACAGATAATATAATTTGTTAATAAATTAATTGTTTAATCATATTAAATTAGATGTAATTAATTTATGTCATATTTATAAAAAGAACTAGGGTACATATATATTTTCTTGCATGCAATCCATATAAACATACAAATTATCACAAATGAGATAGAAATTTGATAACAACATCAACAGAGGGTATGTATAAGACTATAATTTGTCATTCATAAATTCATTCAATTTATATTTACTTAGGATTCATATATGCCATATGTTAGGCATATATGCATGTAATGATAAACTTGCAACTCTGAAAAAAGGGATGCATTTTTATCTCGGTTTCTACAATATTATTTTTATAATATCATACAAAATTAACGCCAAAGAATGAAGAAATTATGAGTAAATAAATAAATAGGTAGAAATTAAATAAATTGAGTTTAGTTAGCAGAATAAACTTAACAGCAAGTAATTGCAAATATATTACATGTCAGATACACTGGTATGTGAAGGATCATTTAAAATTTTACTTGAATGAGAGGGAAATTTAATTGAGAGAAGTGCTTAAAACAAAGGTGATAGGGCAAAGCAGGTAAGGATAAATAGAAATTTAATGAAGAAAAATGACTTTTCCAGCAGAATGAACAGCCTATGCAAATTGAAGGACTACTGAAACAGTAAGGCATATCTAGTGTGTGTGAAAAGTGAGATACGAGTGGGAGAGGGGTCGGAAAATGAAACTGAGAAATCAATCAGGAGTCCAAAGATGGATGGCACCATGGAATTTGCATGGTAAGTTTTAGGTTGTAGACAGTGAGTCTATTTAAAAGAGTTTAAAGCAGAATTGTTACCGGCTTAGATCTCCATTATATACAATAAATTTCATTCTGCTGATGGGACTATCTAAAACATAGTGAAGTTATCATGAGGTGAAGATCCTAACAGGTTTCTTGCATTTTCCCCCTTACTTAACTACTCTCCAGAGAGCCTTATAATCAGAATGAAGTTTAAAGAATATCCAAACACAGGATTCAATGTATAGATGATGTATTGTAGAATTGGACTCTTGAAACCTATATAATTTTACTAACAATGCCAAATAAATTTAATTAAAACAAAAGAAACCTGGTATAAATATCCACATTAAGGGTCACTAGAAATCTGGACTTGTGGGATAGCGACTTTATACTTTCATAGGAATGACAATCTTTAAAAGGTCAGAAAAAGATAAAATGGATTTGAAATTGATTAATTTAATCATTTCAAGTATGCTTGTAGTTGCAAAGCAATGTAAATGTAATTTATGCCACTGAACTGGAAATTTAAAAATGGTTAAGATGGTACATTTTTATGTTATGTGTCAAAATATAATTTAAAAAATTCTTGCCAAGGGCCACTTCTCAATAAAGCTTTTAATGAGTGTATGAGTCAGAATATGAAAACACATGCATACACAAATTTAGCAAAGTACCGGCATTTATTATTTATGAGATTACCAGGTGATTAAAAAAGTAAAGTCCTTGAGGGGGTGTTTAGAACCACCGAAGAGTTTCTGAAACTAGCTTGCATAATTCAGTATTACATTATTGTTTTAATTCTACTTTAAACAAGTAAGATTAGGAAGAGAAACATACTTTATAACTTTGAATTGTTTCCACTGAACTAACAGGAGAAGCTCCATGTGATGCAAGAAAAGTAACTCTTAGGGTTTAGGATTTCAATATTATCCATCACGGACACACCTTGAATTTCTAAGAAGCTATAAAATATTAAGAAGTGTATGAGGCAAGATTTTATTCATTTTTTTATTCTTGAATGGAAAACATAATGGTATTGGAAGAAGGGGCAGGATCAGTAATAAGCATAGTGTATTTACCTTACAAGTGCTTCTTTAATTTTGAAACGAACAGACAGACTTTTTATCAATAGGTTCTGGAAGATGATGCTTTTTTATCTGACTTTATATTTTTTAAATAAGTCAATGGCATACTAAAATTTCTCACAGAAAAACTGTTCTATCTGAAAATAACATTATAGAAAGCAACTGGCTAGGTTGTGTCATTATGAGTTACAACCACACATCTATACTAGTGCTGTTTCCCTACAATCACTGCAATGAATTGCAGTAATACATTCAATCCTGATAAATGATCTACTCAGCTTCTGCTTAAATTAAACTGACTGCAATCCAGATGAGTGCAGCTACCCATTAACACTGGGTCCACCATTTCTTGTCTCTATCCTGGTGAATTATGGAATGGTAGGTCTAGCTTTATGCATTGATTAACATTGCTGCTACAGCTTTTTCACAGATCAATGTTCAAGTGGAATGAAAAGTAGGCTCAAATATTCTGCTGCCACATTTAATGCTGTCATTGTAAAATAAATGTGTAGTGTTTAAAATCAAATCTTATAAATAACTCTAGACATAGCCATGCTGCAAAATATTAATCACTAATTTCTTTCACCATTACTATCTTATTTCCTACCACTATGAAGATAACAGTCGCAAATGTCAGTACAGATACCTAAAGAGTTATGACTATCTTTTTTCACAGCATTTCTTTGACATTTTTCTCAAGAGTCTAAGAAATAATCTGAAGTTGGATGTTTCTGCATATTTTATGTCATTTTTGAAAACTTTTTAATATTTAATTTAATTTTCTTGTAATGTGTGAAACACATTTATGTGTGTGTATGCATGTGTGTGTGTGTGGGGGGGCTGTCCAGAAAGTATCCAGCCATGTAATATGAAAAATAGAGGTGTTTATGGTTAATTTTTTTCCAGACCCCACTCATATATGTGGGTCTGTGTATGTGTGTCTGTCTACATATATATGTATGTATGTGTGTGTGTGTGTGTGTATATATATATAAAATATTTCTCAACCAAATTTTATCTTTTGACAAAATAATGTTACTTTTAAAAAAATGAGATACATACACTCTATTATATTTTCATTTTATGCTTGATTTGCAAAAAATTAGAGCTCAATGAGGTTCTTAAATACTTAACAACAAAGTGATGAACAGTTGGCTAATTATTTTCCGCTGCTTTGTATTTTGTGGTACACCTTTATAAATTCACTTCAAAGTCACCTCAGAATCATAAGAGAGCATGTGGGAATAAAGATATTATAATTATGTAAGTTATAAATAGATTTAGCAAAAACTGCATTATTTCTACAAAAGAAAACTGTTACTCACAATTAAAAGTATATTACTATAACTAAAATAATAGTATATCTTAACATTGAAAATTATCCTGTATTTGTTTAGGAACTCTGCCCACTCTTTAATTGTGTTGTTTATTTTTTTGTGGTTGAGTCATATGAGTTTTTAATATATTATAGATACTAGACTCTTATCAGATGTGTTGTCTGCAAATATTTTCTCCCATTCAGTTGGCTGTCTCTTTGCCTTGTTGATGGTTTCTTTTGCTGTGCAGAAGCTTTTTAGTTTTATATAGTCCCATTCATTTATTTTTGCTTTTACTTCTCTTGCTTTTCAGGTCAGGCTCATGAAATTCTCCCTGAAACCGAGGTCTATAAGTTTAGTACCAATGTTTTCTTCTATACAATTTATTGTTTCGGGTCTTAAATGGAGGTCTTTAATCAATTTTGAATTAATTTTAGTATATGGTGAGAGTTCACAGTTCAGATTCATTCTTTTACACATGGTTTTCCAGTTTTCCTAGCCCCATCTACTGAAGAGGCTTTCTTTTTCCCATTGTGTACTTTCTGCTCCTTTAGCAAAAATTATTTGCCCATGTATTTGTGGGTTTATTTCTCGGTTTTTTCTTCTGTTCCATTGGTCTATGGGTATGTTTTTTTTCTGCCAGTACGAAGCTGTTTTGATTATTAACACTTTGTAGTATTACATAAATTGAAATTGGGGAGCATAATACCTTCAGTTTTATTCTATTTATGTATGATTGCTTTGGCTATTCAAGGTCTTTTGTGGTCCATACAAATCTGATAATTTAAAAATCTAATTTGTGAATGAATGTTTGTGGGATTTTGATGGGAATTTTATTAAATCTGTATATTGCTTCAGGTAATATGGACATTTTAACAATATTAAGTTTTCCTATCCGTGAACACAGAATATCTTTCCATTTCTTTGTGTCCTCTTCCATGTCTTACAGTTTTCAGTGTATAAGTCAGTTGCATTCTTTGTTAAGTAAATTCTCAAATATTTTATTCTTTTTGTGATCACAAAAGGTATTGATTCTCTGATTTCTTTTTCTGAAGTTTCATTGTTTGTATATAGAAATGCAATTGATTTGTGTACATTGATTTTGTATCCTGTAACTTTTATTGTTTCTAATAGTTTCCTGGTGGAGTCTTTGAAATTTTCTACTTAAAGAATTATGTCACCTGCAAATAGTGACAGTTTGACCTTTTTTCTCTCAATTTGGATACCTTTTATTCCTTTCTCTTGCCTGATTGCTGTGGCTAGAACTTCCAGTACTACATTAAATAACAGTGGTGACAGGAGGTATCCCTGTCTTGTTCCTGATTTTAGGGGAATAGGCTTCAGCTTTTCCCCATTCAGTATGATGTTAGCTGAGGGTCTGTCATATATGGCCTTTATTAGAGGTACTTTTCTCCTATACACATTTTATTCAATGTTTTGATCATAAATGGATGTCGTATCTTATCAAATACTCTTTCTGTATCAATTGATATGTTCATACAGTTTTTATCTTTTATTTTGTTTGTGTGGTGTATCACATTGATTGATTTGCATATGTTGAACCATTCTTACGCTCCTGGGATGAATCCCACTTGATCATGGTGTACAAACTTTCTGATGCATTGTTGTATTCTCTTTGCCAATATTCTGTTTAGGATTTTTGTATTTTCATTCATCAGAGATATCTATAGTTTTTGTGCCTGTGTGTGTGTTATCTTTACCAGGCTTTGGTATTAGGGTAACATTGACCTTGTAGGATGAGTTGAAAAGCATTGCCTCATCTTCAGTTTTTTGGAAGAGTCTGAGGAGGATAGGCGTTAATTCTTCTTTTAATGCTTGGTAGAACCCTTTGGTGAGACCATCTGGTCCAGGGCTTTTGCCTTAGGGGAGGTTTTGGATGATTGTTTCAATTTCTTTACTATTTATTGGTTTATTTAGATTATCCAGTTATTCTTGGTTCATTCTAGGTGAACTATATATTTCTAAAAACTTGTCCATGAAGACATACAAATGGCCAAAAGACATAGGCAAAAATGCTCAACTTCACTAGCTATTAGGGAAATACAAATCAAAACCACAATGAGATACCACCTCACACCTGTTAGGGTGGCTATTATCAACAAGACAAGGAATAAGAAGTGCTGGAGAGGGTGTAGAAAAAAAGGAACTTCTGCACCTTGCTGGTGGAAATGCAAATTGGTACAATCACTATGGAGGACAGTGTAGTTTCCTCAGAAAATTGGGAATGGAGTTACCATATGACCTGGCAATCCCTCTTCTGGATATTTACCCAAAAAACTTGAAAAACTTAGTCTACAAAGACTATGTACCCCAATGTTCATTGCAGCCAAATGATGAAAACAACCAAAGTGCCCTTTGATATATGACTGGATAAAGAAGCTATGGTACATATGCACAATGGAATATTGCTCATCTATAAGAAAGGATGAAATACGTTTGTGACATGAACGGACCTTGAGCTCATCATGCGAAGCAAAGTAAGCCAGATAGAAAAATACCAAGAACCATATAGTTTCACTTGTGTGTGGAATATAAAATTGAAAGCAACAAAGAAAAATAACTTATGGACTCAGTGAGTAGTTTATTGGTTACCTGAGGGTAATGGGGGATGAGGTGGGAGAGGTAGGAGCAGGAAAGTCAAATATTTGGTGATTGAAAGAGAACTGACTCTGAGTGGTGAACACATAGCAATACCTATAGATGATGCACTGTATAATTGTACACCTGGAACTTAGGTAATTTTTGCTAACCAATATCACCCCAATAAAGTTAGCAAAAAAAAAAGATATCCTGAATTATATATCATTCATTCCAAATTATTTTCCTGAGAGCTTTTGAAATGATTGGAGACTAAAGATAAGTATAGTTCTCCCTTGAACAACACAATATAAACTACACAGATCCACTCATATCCCTTTGTTTTTCTCCAATAAATACATTAAATATATTTTTTCTTCCTTATGATTTTCTTAATAAGACTTTTCTCTAGCAACTTTATTGTGACAATACAGTATGGAATACATACAACATACAAAATATGTGTTGATTGATTGTCTATATTATCAATAAAGCTTCTGGTCAACAGTAAATTGTTACAAGTAAAAAATTTGGGGGAGTTCAAACTTATATGCAGATTTTCAACTGCACAGGGGTTGGTATTTCTACCTCTACTTTTTCAAGAGTCAACAGTACTAAGAAAAGATTATGACAGTATTTTAAAAGTACTTTAGTCAAAAATCCAGCATTACCAAATGCTTTAGGATCAACTATTCTTTTAAATAAGAAATAGGAAATAAGTGTAATTAAAAGACACAAAGACCCAATATAAATTGAATTCAAAACTTTCCAAATAACTACTTTCTACTTCACTCCTGTTAAAGCAAAAGGAGCAATGCCCAGTACTCACTGTGGCCCAATAACTGATTTTTTTATTAATCAGATAAATAGTCCTCTTTTACTAGGAGTGTAACACCACAAAGGGATAATCAAAGTTGTCATTTGTGCAGAAAGAAGGTTAAAGTTCCCATCCATTATACAATGTTCTTGTTATTTTTATATATAGATATAATTGACAAGCAGATCATGTTTGTATGACATACTAAAATCATACACACACACACACACACACACACACACACACACACATATTTTTTTTTTTACTTTACTTGAAGAAAAAATAATTGAGGGTAGGGATAGTTATCAGTGATACTGTTCAAATGCTCATGTGCAATGATGGGCTTTTACCCTATTTCTAAAAATTGGTTTAGTTTTATGATGATGAACATGCACATTATATTTCATTAGTATAACAATTAAAATGTATAGATATAGAAAGTTCATGAACTTTCAACCTACCTTCGTGATTCACTGGCTTCTTTGTCTTGCTTTTTTTTTTAATTATTTTTTTCTACCAATGTTGTTATAATAATAATTCTTTTTCATTTATCAGAAAGTTAGACTGGAATATGACTTTTCAACCTATTTTCTACAGAAATTTTGACTTATCCTGAAGGTTCTTACTGTATGTTTTCACGCAGATATATTTATTAAAGCATAACATTTTTGGTGTTTTTCTATTTTAGCTCTCAATATATTTCTATATTTATGCAAATTTGAAGATATTAGGATTTCATGCAATTTGAAAATCATTCTAAAATGTGGAAATTAGAAGAGAAAGATCCAGTATAACCTAGGGCAACTTAATGATAATTATGTATGATTTAGCCAGTTTCACTTGAAAATGTTTATTATTCAGCATAATATTTCTATTTATTAAGTGGCACCAACACAACAGTAATTCAATTTTATAGTATTTCTTTTTTTGCTACCATAAATACATTTTCTATCTTTTATTTTCCTATTTTATGGAATTTTGTGTAATTACTTATTTTCACATGACTTAATGGTCATTTTTCTCTGGTTGACACATCTGTGGTTGACACATCTAAAACAGAATGAATTTTACTGTGAACAAAAGAAAATCCAACTAACATTACTTAACTATCACAATAATTTTGGAGCAAGGCAGTTGCTGCATTGGTTGTGTAATTTGAAAATGTGTCTTGCAATTTTTTTTCATGCTCCCTACCTCGCTTTCATAAAATAGCTGAGCCAATGACAACCAATGTTATTCTACGTGGAAAATAGAAAAGAGACACATGGTTTCTCTCGTGAAGATATTTATATTTGTGAAGAAAATCTGTTCATGAAAATTTTACTAGCATGTCATCAGCTATAGCAGTATCGGTATACTCCTTGTTTTCTCGAGGGTATTTTTAATAGATTTTATCAGATACGTATTTGCAAGTAATTTTGCTCCCAGTTTGTGGTTAGCCTTTTCATTCTCTTAATATTATCTTTTACAGAACAGAACTTCCTAACTTTATTAAAGTCAAAATTATCAATTATTTCTTTCATGGGTTGTACCTAAAAAGTCAGTGCCAAACCTCAGGTCATTAGATGTGTTAGCTTCCAGGACTTCAAAATTTTGCATTTTAAATTTAGGTCTATATCCATTTTGAGTTTAACTTTTATGCATGCTTTGATTAATTTTATTTATTTATTTATTTATTTTTTTGTATGTGGGTAGTTCCCTGGCTGGGAATTGAACCCAGGCCGCAGCATTGACAGCACCAGCGCTGAAGCCTTAAGCCACTACACCACCAGGGAACTCCCTGATTAATTTTCTTGAATGTAGATGTTCAGTTGTTCCGGCACCATTTATTTAAAAGCCTATCTGTGCTCCATTGTATTATCTTTGCTTTCTTTTGTTAAAGATCAGTTGACTATATTTATGTGGGTCTACTTTGAGATTTTCTATTTTGTTCTATTGATCCATTTTCATATTATTTTGTCAATACTTTACTGTTTTTGATAACTGTATCATTATAACAAATCTTTAAGTTGGGTAATGTCAGGCCTGTAACTTTGTTTTTGCCCTCCAATATTGATTAGTTATTCTGTGTCTTTTGCTTCTCCATATAAACTTTAGAATCAGTTTGTCTACATTCACAGTTTAACTTCTTATTATTTTTATTGGGACTGCATTTAATTTATAAATTAATTGGGGAAAACTGACATTCTGACATTAGTCTTCCTGTCTATGTGTATGGACTACTCTCCATCTATGAGTATTTAATTGTTATATACTTTCTTTCAACACAGTTTTGTACATACTTTGGCAGATTTATACCTAACTACTTCATTTTGGGGGAGGTTTAATGTAAATGCTATTGTTGTTCATTTTAAACTCTATTTGTTCACTGTTGGAAAGCAATTGACTTTCCTGTATAAATCTTGTATCCCACACTTTACTATAATCAATTATTTGTTCCTGTTTTTTGTTGATTTTTTCAGATTTTGTATGTAGACAATCATGTCATCTGTCAACAAAGAAAGTTTTATATCTCCCTTCCTTTTCTGTATATATCTTATTTCCTTTATTTATTTATTTATTTATTTATTTATTTATTTATACTTTGTCTTATTGCATTATCAAGGACTTTCAGTTCAGTATAGCATGAAAAAGGAGTGCTGAGAGATAATAGTCTTGCCTGGTACCTGATTATAGTGAGAAAGATTCTAGTTTCTCACCATTAAACACGATGTTGGTTAAAGGTTCTTTATAGATAGTATTTATGAATGTGACAAAATTCCCCATTATCTCTAGTTCAGTGAAAAATTTTATTAGGCATTTGTTGGATGTCTCTATTTAAGTTTGGCTAATATTTTCTTCGTGATTACAACAAGGTATGAAATTTTAGACAGAATACCACAAAAATTATTTTCTCTTTGTATCAACTCAGGAGATACATCATGACTTACCACTTTAATTATTAACCTTGATTACCTGGTCAATGTAGTATTTGCCAGGCTTCCTCACAGCAGAGATACTTCACTCCTCTTTTCACACACTACCCTTTCAAACCTAGTCATTAAGCCCAAGCCACACTTGAGGGAATAGATGCCCAAAAGGAGGAGGGTGTTGTCTGTGTTAATTATGAATTAGTCAAAATTTCTATACAGAAAATGTGTTCCTGCTTTGGCATTAATGTATTATTCAATCATATATTTATATCAGTATAGACTCATGAATATTTATTGTATTCTTTAGTTTATAATTTAATACTAAGATACCAATTTTATTTATTAAACTGTTTCAGATTTTTGCATTGGGAACTGTTTCAGGTTGGCTCCTGTCATTTTGTTGTTTGTTTTATGTGCCCCTCTTTTTTTTTTAGCACCAAATTTTTTATGTTGTATTTATTTTCTTTCTTTCTTTCTTTCTTCTCCCTTTCCCTTTTTCCCTTTTTCCCTTTTTCCCTTTTCCCTTTCTTTCTTTCTTTCTTTCTTTCCTTTTCTTTCTTTTCTTTTCTTTTCTTTTCTTTTCTTTTCTTTTCTTTTCTTTTCTTTTCTTTTCTTTTCTTTTCTTTTCTTTTCTTTTCTTTTCTTTTCTTTTCTTTTCTTTTCTTTTCTTTTCTTCTCTCTCTCTCTCTCTCTCTCTCTCTCTCTCTCTCTCTCTCTCTCTCTTTCTTCCTTCCTTTCTTTCTTTCTTTCTTTCTTTCTTTCTTTTTACAATGAAGGGAAGAAAGCCCCTTCTTTTTTTATTGTTAAATTTATCGGGGTGACATTGACTCTGGGTGATGAACACATAACATAACACATAGATGATATATTGTAGAATTGTACACCTGGAACCTATGTAATTTTTACTAATCAAGAGCACTTAATTTTTGACTGTATAAATGCTTCAGATTCACCTTGTATTTTTCCAACCCTAACTCTAGAATAAGTCATTTCTTCACTAATTGCGAGAAAAAGTGGATGAGGAAGATGATCAAATGACAGTTGGTATAATGGAGGAAAGAAGATTTCCCAGAAGTTTTCTTAGCAGTTCCTCAGTCTTACAAGAAATAATTACTTTGATTACCTCATCTGTGAAATGATAGGATTGGGCATTTTCCCCGGATTATTATATTCTCTAACATTAAAGCTGAATTTGATGAGGAAGCACAGATGATAAAAAGTATTGTAATGAGAGATACATTTTAAGAAAGCATTTCATAAACAAGAAGAAAGTATGTTGTTTGAAAATATTTCCAGTTACTGAGGAGACAGAAATTTTGGACTATGGAGCTATACTTAATTATTATGGTTTGCATACTTCAAATTTCTTCATTTCACTTTAAAATGTGTATGCGTTTAACTTAAATATTTTTTGACAAGTGAAACTTTTCCTTGCTTTTACATATAGATGGATAATGATGGCCTGGGAGACTGACATCAATTATGCCATTTCTCAGAACACCAGAATGTTGGAGAGACCCATTATGGGTGGTGCTCATCTTACAGAATCATCATGTCCTAAAGAAAAATGACTCCATAATCATTTTAATTGGAAGTATTACCATAATGCAGGTTGCTTCTGCCTTCCCAGTATTTGATACCATGGGGATATTTCAGGGTTACTCATCCATTAAAGAGATTTTCATCACTTGGGCTGAGCAGTAGAATTGCCAAGGACCATACATAACACTCCTTTCTGCATCACCTAAAAATATTGCAAGTCATATTTATCCCCTTATCACAATTCTTATTTTTAGAGATACCATAAGTAAATATCAATATACAACAATGGACAAGAATTAATGTCTTTAAATACATGAAAGCAATAGGTAAAGGATGTATGTCAATCCTTTGGGAATGCATAAGTATAATCTTATTTTTTCATATAGACTGTGTAACTGACACCATGATTTGCTCCAAATATAATGCCTGGTTTCAAAACATGACTCACAGGGTCCCAAAAAGCAGGAAATTAAAAAGTCACTTGAAAATTGGAGTATTGTGTGCACATTGACTGTGAATTTTTAAAAATCCAGATTCTATTTTACATCATGTTTAATTTTCAGACAGTTACACTTAAAAAAACAAATTAATCTATCTCTCTTTGTCTCTGTTTCTGTCTCTGTCTGTCTCTCCTCTCTCTTTCTGTGTGGTTGTGAGTTTTTGTCTGGTTTCTACTAATATTTGTGGAGGTTAAAACCTTAATGATAAAGAGTTTATTATGTATTTTAAGGTATAAGACCACATATTTGGATATTCGGTGCTATTTGTAGAGTTTAATTGAATAGAGTTAAGATGATTTATAACTTAAAAATATTGAAAAATATCTTTTTTAGAATTAAAATCTTTTAAAATGAAAATGTTTTTAGAAAATGTCATAATAAATATGAATATTGCTCAAATGACTTTCAAATAAAAGACTTGGTTAATGTATGTTAATACATGAACATATTTATAGCCTATATTTAAAGTCTGGATAAAAAAAAAAAAAACCAAAAACACTCATTTGTAAAGGGACCATTACGACAAAGTGGTCATTAAGGCAAATTTTTAACTCTATGTGTTTTCATTTTGAAGCAAGACCATCAAAAAGAAGAGCTTGAAATAAGTAAATATATCTCATCACTGATATATTAGATGAAATTTTTAATGACCAAATGATGATTTCTGAAATTCTAGAAACAACTTTCTAGGAAAACTCAGAAGAAATATTTAGTCAAAATGAATAAATTACCAATGCCAGCAGAACAAATAAAAAGAAAATTGGTTATACACGTGTAAAAATTTTCCCTAAATCCATGCATACCTAAAATATAACTGAAATAATCAATATTTTAATTTTTCCCTAGTCTAATTACTCATGACTTTAAATCACTATGGCTGCATTATATATTCTGATTGAATGCAGTAAATTCATTTTTCAAAAAAAATCTAGCTAGCTAAAAGACATTTGTTTTCGTAGGAATTTAAAGGAATAAACTGCAAATTATATTATCCAATTAGTTTTAGATCTCCACTGAAAGAAATCTCGCTCTCAATTCCCAGTATAGCAGATAATTTCAAGGTTGTGTTAAATATGCAGCAGCTGGAGGTTGCCAAATGAATGTGTTGAATGAATGTAATATATTGAAGTGTGTAGTATCTTTTCTGACATGCATGTAATGACAACACATTTTTTGGCAGCTGTGTTCCCCAGGGGAGAATGAAGCTGTAGTAGAAGATAAAATAGCCTGCTTATGTAATGATCATAAAATAGCAAATAGCATACACACACACACACACACACACACACACACACACACATATATATATTTCATGAAAAATGTCTCAATAGGATGACTGACTTTAGCTGAAGTTACATTTTACATTTTTCAATATCCTGAAAGATTAGAACTGCTAAAATCGATGGCTCTAACTAAATTTAGCTCTTGTAAACAAAATCTCAAATTTTATTTAATACATCATCAATTTGTCTTAGCAAAGCATTTTTAAATGACAAGACAAAATGATTTAAGTCATTTTAATTTTCCACCATAAGTATAAAAATGTCATATAGGGTTTAGCAGAGGTAATTCTGTTTTATTTATAATTTGATTTTAGATACATAAGGGAATTTTGTGCAAAATATTAGTTAGAAATTATAGCTTCCTCCCCCTTCCAAATAAAAAAAAACTTATAGTCAACCAATAATTTTAAATAATGATTTTATTCATAAGGATTATAATCTTTTATAATTATAATTATTAAATCTACATTTATATCTGCAGATATAGTACATTTGTACCTATACCTGGCTTTGTCTTCTGATCCATAATGACTCTCTTTAATCTGCATCAGCGTAATGTAGATTTCAATTAATATTTAAGAATGTTTAATTATACTATAGAAAAAAGAAAAATAAACTATTGGATAGATGAAATACATATGATGTGTTGGCACACATAATTAATATTTAATCAAATGTCAAAATATAGGTATACTTTATAAAATGTTTCAAGTATGGAACCTAATGTGAGACATGGGTAAAATGTATTGAATCAATAAGAAATTCAAGTATATCTCTAATTCTAAGAGGAATGAAAATATTAATAAAGAGGAGAAAGCTTAAAATTTGTATAGGCTATGACATTAAATGAGAGAATGACTAAGAATACTAAAGACAAAAAAATTGCTATGGAAATACTAACTCTCAGGTACAGGTATTAGGGAAAAATAGAATAAAAATTTGTGATGTTTTGAGAGATGATAACTTGATGTTTTATAAATCTCTCTTAGAGAAATTTAGTTATGTATTACTTTGTGTAACAAATTTAGTTATGTATAACTTTGCATGAGGGCTGTCTCGAAAGTATCCAGCCATGCAATATAAAGAATAGAGGCATTTATGGCTGCAATTGTTTCCACACAGCCCTCATATATACACAATGACTTCTAATTATAAAAGTACTACACATTCTAGCATGTTGTTATACAGAGTATTTTACTAAATATTTGACAATACAAATGTGACTCTGTAAATTTTTCATTTTTAATATTGATAGTTTAAATATTTCTCTAGTTTTATTACTCAATTTTATTGTAATTTTTCCATCAATATTTTGAAATTATTTCTTAGCTTTTAAATTTTATTTTGCTCTTTCTGATTTTTAATTTGTCCTATACATTTGTATTGCCTCCTTTCTATAGAACTAATTTTATTGTGTTTTACTTCAATATTTCAGTGATTATTTTATTTAATTTTATTTTTTATTTAATAATAATATTTTATGACACAGACCCTTTCTTCTGAGTACTAATTTGTTATCATTTCCATTTGCTTTCTGGATATATAAGCTCTTAGTTGATGCAGGAATTACTTATGAATTGATTATATTATTTTAGGGAGATGATTTTAATATTTTATTATTAATTGTATTGTGATTAAATTATATGGCCATAATTGGAAAGGATATTGATGGACAATATTATCTACACTTTAAACTATCTGCACTTTAACTGATGGGAGTTTTATCACCCACATCACACTCTGTCTTGGGACGCCCACATCCAGTGTCTAATGTTGAAGTCCAAAGGGCTGGCCACCTTGGCCTAATCAGAATAGCTCTGAAAAGATAATACATTTTATCTCCAGAATTCCCTTTAAGGAAGCCTGACGGTTTTGGGGCTTGCAATGCTGGTTAACTTTTTCCTCTCCCAACTCCTGCTTCTTTCCCAGTTTTTCCATGTGTTTATCCCAAGAAAATTCTGCATGATAAAGAACAGCAAAGTGCCTGCTAAAATCTATTTAAAAATTAATTTCCAAGTGACCCAACCTGTGACAGTTGCCATGGGGAGCAATCTGAGAAAGAAAGCCATAATATGAGATTCTTGGCATTCTGGTTAACAATGAGAGCCCCACCCACAGTACAGATTACACAGTAGCAGGTACAGTACAGATTTTAGACAAGAGATGGTACAACGGAAATTTACACTTGTGGTATTTATAATAATATGTGCTGATGGAAAAGGTTATTTATTTGTGTGATAAATCAAGTATTTTGAGAAAGATAGAGGACAGAACAAACATAAAAATAAGTAATTGACGTAAAGATCAGCTGAGCTTTGGAAAAGTGTAATAGAAATCGGAGAGGGAAGATTGCTAACTGTTGACTCTTCAGTAGTTTACAATGATGCTTTCAGATATTGCAGTAAAAGGGCAAAGAAAGATGAGGATCAAACCCAGGACTTAATTAACAAAATAACCAAGTTCCAAAAAGTATAAAACTCCAACCAAGGAAAGTCTTCCCTGCCATGTTTAGGACCTTGTTACAAAACAATCGGACATTGACCTATAATACGGAGACAGATAGCTGGTTGATGTGTCCCACACTGTGAATCACCAGATTTTCCTGAGCTCACTGAGCCTTCATAAGCGGCCCAGTCTTCCTTAATAAGAGCTAGCTAGCTTTTCCTACTTCTTTGAATCCGATGCAAAGATTTCTTCACTGTGTCCCTCCACCTCCAGATATATCCCTACGCAGTGTCGTGTATGTCGTGGGGGGTGGGGGTGGGGGTGCGGAAATGTCTGTGACTAAGATTAAGTGAAAATGTAACTGAGCCAGAGATGTGCTGGGTCTAATAAGGAAGATGGACTAAATACCCCAAGGAGCTGTAGGGTGTAGCTAGTATGTACCAGCAAGAGCCAGGTAGACTAGGTACTGTGATGGATAGTTCATCAAACTGGGAGAACTCTTCTAGGACACATGATTTAAAATTTCAAAAGCCCTCTAGGAGAAATTGTGCAAACGTGCTGCTAAGATATCTCCTCAATGTATTGAAAAAAAGATACACCATACTAAATATCATTGATACATCACAATTTTTGTGACAGACTGTGGAAGAAAGATTTTAAAAGCTTAGAGAAATGGACATGCTGACACAGATACTTAAGTAAAGCTGGAAAATACAACACATGATCATGTTGCATGAGAAGATTCGTAATTTTCCAAAACGAAGGAGAATACATAGGTGAGAACGCACGGTTGCTCGCCTCTGTAGACAAGGGCTGATGATACAGGAAGTTACTGAAGCAGAGCTCAGTAGGAGCTATCGCAGTATTGGATTTACCACACTTACAAGTGAATATAGGTCACAAAATTCTCCTGGATCAGAGCCAAATTTATAATTACAAAAAAAAAGCAGTAGTCAGTAACATTAAAATTATTGGGAAGAAGAAGGAAGGTAGCTGTTTGTCTGAAGGGAAATATGACCTCACTTCTCAGAAGTGCCAGCTGCATAAACAATCCCGAGAAATGACCAAGATTAACAAATAGTTAGGGTCTTGCAATCTTGGCATATTCAATAATGTGTATAGGAATGCAAGGGGCCCATCCAGAGCTGCCTCCAAATAGTCAATGGAGATGGTAGGGCTCCCTAACAATAGCAACCAGGTGGTGAAATTACTTTAATAAATGGTAAGGGGTCATCAGACTGTCAGGTAGAGGTCTTATCCTCAGAGATTTATAGGCAATTAAAAGCTGTCCAAGGTAAAGTAGCCCTAGCTCTATTAGGTCTTTCCTGTTTCTACGGAAAGATCCTGAACCAAGACAACAAACAATTATAACCCTGGAATTTGAGAGAACTTGTGATTTGAAGAATGATTCTGCAGTGTTGTTATCTCACATGGAACTTGGACAGGCCACTGCAAAAGTCTGCAGGCCAGAAACTACCACAGACTGAAAAATAAAAGCTCTATCAAAAGACTTACTTTAATTAAGGACCAGGAAAAGGGTGGCTTAAGAGAACAGAAAACTTTCTTGACACTACTTACTACATCCCAGCCAAACAGGAATAGAAAAACCACTCTCCCCAGCTTCCATAGTTTTAACAAGAAAGAGTGAATTTCTGATTTTCCTTCCTCATCTTCCTGGATGAACCAGGTGTTAGAATTATCTGACTAAGATTTTAAAGTAGCCCTCACAAGATTGCTTTACCAAGAAACTGTTAATCCTCTTAAATAAAATGAAAAAGAGAAAAACCTTGGCAAAAAACATAAAACTTATAGAATAAGACCCAAATGAATATTGTTGAACAAAAAAATACAATGACATTCAGAACAAAAAAACTTGATGAGCTTAATAGTATAGTGAGAATGACAGAGGACAGAATTGGTGAAATTAATGAATATGAGGTTGCATCAATTGAATTTACCCAATCAAAGCAGAGAGAAAATAGACTTAAAAAACAAAAATAAACAGGGACCTAAGCTACAGTAACAAAAGAGCTAATGTTCCTAATACCACACTTCCATATGGAAAGGAGAATTAATGTAGGGCTGCTATTGAAATAAATAGTGGTTTAAAGTCCCCAAATTTGGTGAAATACATAAATATACAGAGTTAAGAATCTGAATCTTAAATAAGATAAACCTAAAGAAATTCATGCCAAGACACAACATAATTAAATGTCTAAAAGTTAATGACAAAAAACGGAATCTTGAAAGAAGTCAGAGAGAAATGCCACAATATTAATCGGGAAAAAACCTTGAAAACAGTGTATTTCTTATATAAAATTATGCAGAAGGAAATAACATCACATGCTTCAAGTGCTGTAAGAAAGGAAACATTAACTGTGAGTTCCATATCTGGCAAAGCTGTCCTTTAGGAATGAAACAAAATAAAACAATCTTAGATGAAGCAAAACTAAGAATATTTGTCAATAGCAACCCTACCCTTTCTATAAACAGAAAAGAAATGAAAATAGAAGACTTGGAATTCCAGAAAAGAAAGAACAACATTGACATCAGTAAAAATATAAATAAATAAAATAGACAACTCTTCTCATGAGTTTCTTAAATCATATTTGATGGTTTAAGTAAAAATCATAACACCTGATATATCAAATTTATACCAAGGGAATTCTTCAAATAATAGTACAAATTGGGGAGAGTAAGGGGACCTAAATAGAAGTAAGATTTTGATATTTACTTTAATTGGAAAAACATCAGTACCAGTTGCCTGTTGTAACTTATTTATGTATATTGTAATATCTAGAGCAACCACTAAGGAAAGTATAAAAAGCAGCATATTATAAAAAACACTATAAGTAAATCAGGAAGGAAACCCAAGTAATTTTCAATGGATTCACATATCTTAGTCTGTTAGGGGTACTATAAAATATCATAGACTGGGTGAATTAAACAGCAATCTTTTATTTCTCACAATTCTGGAGGCTTAGAAGTACCCCAGGCAGATTCAGTTGTTGGTGAGGACCTTCTTCCTGACTGTAGACAGCTGTATTTTCACTGCTTCTTCACATGGCAGAGAACAGAAAGAACTGTGGTTTCTTACTACTGAGTGTCCAACTCCTCTAGCAATGGGGACTGATGCTGAGTCCCTGATATAAGACCATTCCTCAAAGAAACCATACTTGATTTTAGTACACTTTTTCAAACTGAGTCAGTATTTTATTTTTAGAGGAGTAGACACATAATGTATTTACGAGTTTCCTTTCCTACCCATAGGACTTCAGGTAGTACAACTATCTAGAGCCTTTCTGAGTATTTGATAGAATATGGAATCACCCTTACTAACATATCTGTCCAACAATCTCACTTTATTTCAAGTGCTGGGAGTGGCCCCATGACCTTGGGATTGAAAATACTTCATAGAAGTTGCTGGCCTGATAGACTGTGCACAGAGGATGTGTCAGCTTAGAGGCAACGTGTTAGTAAAATGAAGCACCAACCTTCAGGAGAGATTGAACACTTGTAATACACACACACATGCACATGCACACACGCATGCAGAGGTATTTACATATACAACTTTATACATTGTTGTTTCTTTAGCAGGAACTGTCCAAGAAACAAGAAATTAGAAATGAGTAGATTTCAGTATCAACACTCCTATTATGCCTTCACTGAACACAGCACTAGGAATTGCAAATTTAGAAGTTTTGGTTCCCAAAGCGGGTATACTGCTGCCAGGGGACACATAAAGAAATCTAGTGAATCATACGCTGATTGCCACTTGGACCCTACACATTTCTTGTGTCAGAGGAGCAGATGGCAAGAAGAGATGTCACCATCCAGACTGATCATCAGGAGGAAATAAGGCCGCAGACACACAGTGGAATGAATGAGGAGGAGATTAGGTCCCAGGTGATTCTCTTAAGCAGCTGTTGTATTTCCCTTACCCAGGTTTAACAATAATTGCAACAAAACCTATACCAACTGCATCCTGAGAAAGGGATAGTGTCAGGGGCTCAAAGTGCTCAGAAATGAAGGTTTTGGCTACATCTCTAGCTAATCCACTGACATGAGCTGTTGTCCTACCTGAGGTGGAAGAGACGGAAGATGATGTGTCTCAGCTTTGGTCTGGATACCAGCTGTAAGATTTGGATTGCAGTTCGAATCAGTATCAATCATTTCCTACATTTTTTTTCCAGAAGGAGAAGTTTATCAGAACTTTGGAAAAACTGCCCCCAAGGATGATCTGTGTTGAACAGGAACACGGGTGCACTGCTCAGATTGTCCTCCAGTGAGGAACCACTTGTCCCAAATGCTAGTCATGCTCTAGGTATACTGTCTTCAGCTGAAAGCCCTTCTGAGACTTTATCAGCAGTTCCCTCTTTCCTCTCCTAAAGTCGCACTTCTTTTCACAAAGCCAACATCCCATAACTAAGTGAGAGCATAAAGAATGGCCATCTTAGCCCACTCAGGACAACACTGAAGGGTTGCCATTGCCGCAGATCTCCCCAAGAGGTCAGTCAAGACTTCTTGTTGGGACTACACATCACAGTTTAGCTTGTCCATCTGCCCTCTCCTGCTTTCTTTTTCTTCCTTCCACAGGGATTGCTTGCAGGTGTGCTTTACACACTGAACCATAAACTGCATGATAAACTATTTCTTAAAATCCATTTCTCATTGAACATTTTACATCAGGTGTTTACCTGGAACTAGAACCATGATGAGAGCTGCCCTGTAGAACTCGGGGTTGTGGAGGGCAGAGATATCTGAGAGCAACCAGAATCCTGAATGATGATGTGTCCTGTTTCTTGCCCCTCTTAGCGCTCCTCTAGGATCTCAATCACCAGAACTTGGCCAGAAGCCAGTTGGCAAGGTAGCCTGAGAAATGATTCTGCCCTAAGATTCAGAGTAGAGCAGGGAAATAAAAAGCTATTTATCTAAAGCAAGAAAGTAACTGGTGAAATCAATAGGTAATATGCCAGATTCTCAATTTATAGGACATAAAATATCTTCCCTTTTAGGTATTATTTTAAAATGTAAAACACTATTTCAAAATAGTTTTAAAGTGCTAGTAAACATTTCAGTTATCAGTTATATATTTTTCCTTTGTCTTTGTATTTTCTGTGGGATGTTAATTATACTCAGTGAAATGAGTTGTTTCCTATACTTTTATTTATGTGTACCTATTTATTTAACTACCTGTGGTATATTTTAATACTTGGAGAAATAGCTTCTACAGTGGCTGCTAATGATCCAAGTAGTCCATGTTGAACAAGCAGAGTTTGGCTGCCACCATTTGATTAATACAGAGGGTTAACACTGAGGTTAGGAACACAGAAAAGGTAAGAATTATCAACTGCATATATAAAGACAAGGCACAGTAAAATCACCTAGGAAATATGCTTAAGATTTAAGAAAATGCTATACCTAGACCCACATTTAATTATTATAAAAATATTTCTTTTTTCAAAACTCCAAACATGAAAAGTGTAGAAGAATAACATAATGAGATCTGTAAGCTAAATTGGATATATTCAGAGATATGCTTTTTGTTTTCTTTAGTTTTGTGTTTTGGTTTATTTATTTCAGGTATATGAGGGCTGTCTGAAAAGTATCCAGCCATCTAATATGAAAAAAAGAGGGATTTATGACTGAATTTTTTCTGGAAAGCCCTGGTATATTATTTATAACTAAACATACTAGAGTGTATTTCCTGAATTTTCTTAAATATAAGAAAAACCTAATTGATATAAATATTTAAAACTTGTCCAGAACTTCTCAATAGAGTAATTATTTCATTGTTAATTATAGCAGCTTTAATTTATCAGATAGAATATTTTGTAACTGCAAATATAATAACTTAAGCTTATAGAGTACAGTGAAGTTTTTATTTATATAATACTAATTTTAAATAGTTACAAGTTGAAACACATACTTCAATTAAACTAAATAATCAAAATTGCAAAGAGCAACTATAAACAATATTTTGCATGAATACATTTGCAATCAAAACATTTTTACTCTTGATATTAGCCAAAAGGCCAAGAAGCAATTTTCAAAACATTTTTGGAAGTAATAGAAAACTGTCTTAAATATGTTTCTCTTGACCAAATTTTTAATTAATTATAAAAATTCCTCTTAATAGAGTTACAGTGTAAAATAAGTATACTGAGCATGTTCAAAATTTGGATTAGTTGAAATATAATGATACATTTCTTAAGATTTTAACTCAAATTTTTAAATAAAATACAGTATATGTTCCAAAGTGATTTAAACTTTTAAGGTAAATAGGTTAGATATCCAGAGGAAAGGATCTGTGTCTTGAGTGTAAGTGATAAATGGTTACATTTTCATCTCATAAATCTGTAGGTGAAATTAGTCATTTGCTCAAACTCTGATTTATCACATATATGGATTTTTTTTTGAAGCCAAAATGTCAGAATTATGTAAGGGGTAAGCAGCTACAAATAAAGTATGTTGACTTTCATACAAGATATGAAGATGACACTTCTGACATTCAATGAATTAAATAGAAACTTGAATCATTTTTTCTGCAAATGAGATAGATGGTTAAGCTTTAAATTATCTATGTAGTTTCTTTTTCCTTGCTCTGAGCTAGCTGTGATCTTTTTCACTCTATTTCTCTATTGGCTACCATTATTAATATTAAAAATTATAATTATTAAATTTTATATGGAAAAATTGCATATATAAAAACTATTCATTAAAATATTAATAGGTTTGAATAAATATCAATGCACCAATGATGAAATGTATTTGAAAATTATGCATTTGTACAAATATATGTGGGTTAATTTGGGTATTTCAACAATTGTTTCATAACAATGTACTATTTTATTTTCCCAAAGGAATTTAAATATACAATACTTATTTTCAGAGGGCACCTGTGTTCCATGAGATCATCTTTTGGGAACTTTTGATTTCTGTGAAACTAATTAGTTGATAAAAATATAACTTGAAATTTTAGCCATGTTTTCTAGTCATGGAATTTTAAAGTTTTAAGAGGGGTAATTCAATTTATTTATAATTACCAAAATTCTACATGAGATGTTTTTGTTTTTCAACACTAGCAAATATATTTCAGGCACTAAAAATATCATTTAGTATTATCATTTACTTTGAAAATAAATGTAAATAAATGAATAAATAAATAAAAATGTAAATAAAACCTAATTGATATAAATATTTTAAACTTGTCCAGGACTATCTTATCATTTTTCTTATCAAAATTGTGTCTTATAACACAGATGCTTTTGTAAGTATTTTTATTTTTGGAAAAAATGTAATATTTTATTGGCTCTTCTCTAAATTTTAAATATTACCTAATGAATTGCGTTAGAAACCAACAGATACAATTACCAACCGCAACTCTGATTTTAACAATTAGAAGAAAATCTGTACAATAATGACTTTCACAAAAACACCAAACTATCAATTGTAGGGTTTTTGGTGGTGGCTTTGTTTTAGTTTGATATTGATGTATGACATTAATTTAATTATAATCATTAATTTAGTGAGGATTAGCATCAGCAGACAGTATGAGGCCCCTGCTACATTTTCATTTACTTTTTTTTTTTTTTTTTTTTTTTTTAGCTTTTTGGTATGTGGGTAGCTCCCTAACTGGGAATCGAACCCAGGCCGCAGCGCTGACAGCGCCAACGCCGAAGACTTAAGCCACTACACCATCAGGGAACTCCCTTCATTTACTTTTTAAAAACTTTTATTCTCTTTTCCAATTCTTATTGCTTTCCCTCATAATAATTGTAGATAGGATTTGCATTTTTTACAGATATTTCATTATATTTTGCACAAAAGGTACTGTGCTATATCTTTTGCAGTCAGTCATTTATAAGAATTATCTATGTAGCTCTAACTATAACTAATTTGTCATTTTCGATTATATCAGAGTTTTTTGCAATATATCTATATCAACCCCATTCTACTCTCCCACTCATCTAATGATAGGTATTACGGTACTCAACTGCTCACAACCAAAAGCCATAATGGGCTGACCTCATGGTGCAACGGTATCAAAAGCCATAATGATGTGAATATACCTCCTGATGAAATGTGTAAGATTTTCCTTAGGGAGTAAGTTCAGAAGTAAGAATCTTAAGTTTTAAAGCTCATTCCTTTTTAATTTGACAAAGGGATGTCAGAAAATTATTATTTTAGTGTACACTTTCTTCAATGTGTGTTTCTATATTGCTATATTCTTATGAACTTATTATACAGATCTCTAGTATTTGTCATTCTGTTGAGTATAAATGGGTTTAATTACTTTTTATTTACTATTTGCATTTACATTCTTTTTACTTATTTACTTTCAGTGTCAGTTTGAGCATCTTTGTATATATTTGTCAAGAATTAGACTTTTCTGTCTATAATCTATTTATTTCTATTTTTAGCCAATTTTTCTAATAGGCTTATGTTTCTATTGTTATCAGCAAAAATATGCTGAATATTTTAAAAATTAATTTCTTCTCAGTCTAAGAATATCTTAGTATGGTCTCTAAGTTTTTCCAAACTGTTAATTTTGTATATGGTGTTCTTTGTTAATCAGAGCACATTAATTTTGTCATAATCAATTCTAGTATTTATTTTCTTTCTGGGAATTATATAGGAACTTAAACTTCTCCATCTCATTTACTCTATTGATATTTTGTAGAGCATGCCTCACTTTAAGACAGTATAATATTTTGTTAATTATTCAAAATGGCAGATACACCACAGAAATAATGCTGTGATCATTTTAGTCTATCATATGAAAAGGCAAATGATATCCATGTGTCCCATTACTACTTACTGTGATTACCTGGATAAGATAGTGACAATCCGGTTTCCCCATATAAAGTTATCATTTTCTTCTTTATTATTAATAATTACATGCTGGAAGAAACTTGGACACTGTCTAAATATAATCTTTTTCCTTATTCATACTATGGAAAACTAGGAATTATCAAAATTACAGAAAAATGTTTAACATGAAAAAGTTAGGTACTATATACACTGAAAAATGAAATACAGAAAGATAAGAACAGAGCACATTCAGGGACTAGAACAAATTTTTTAAAAATTAAACAGTCTACAATTAACTGCTTCAAATATTGTGTCTATGGGGAACAACAACAGAATTCTATAAAAATAATATAAGCAAGTAACAAGTTCTTAGAAATTTAACATAATGTATGTTTCTTTTTAAGGTAAACTTTGAAGATAAAGAGAAAGATTCAGAAACAGAGAGAGAAAGAAATGGGAATTAAAAAGGAATGTTCAGTCTTAGAAACATTAAAACAAGCAAAGCAGTATTAAAATAATGTCTAAGGTTCATAAACAAATAGTCTAGTAAGAATATATTAGACGGAGCTCCCTGGTGGTGTAGTGGCTTAAAGCTTCAGCGCTGCCGCCTGGGTTCAATTCCCAGTCAGGGAGCTACCCACATACAAAAACAAACAAACAAACAAAAAAGGTTAAACACATTTAGTATGTGTGTATAAGCACAATATTTATTTCTATGCATATGTTAACTTGACATGTAATAAATGAGAAACCACATTACAGTTCACAGATTAAATGATAATAAATGTAACTAAATGCAGCACATGATCTGAAGTTTTCACTCATTAGTTTTATTGATGATTCTATCCTGAATATGTATATCCTGTTTGACAATACCAACTTTGTAATTCCATAATTTCTTATACAATTAGTTGGTTTTTCTATTGTAAGGGAGTTATTTTCCTGTTATACCACTTATTTTAGAATTCGTATATCTATATATGCATGTCTTATATCAGTGTGTTTAGTGGTTTCTTATTTCATTCACTGAGTTGTATTCTTTTCCTATCAATGGTAGCCCCTTCAAGCTTCTTCTATCCTTTGTACTTGCCCACATTGTTCTTCGATTACTTCTTTATTATCTGCAACCACAAGCTATTTCATGCTCATTTTGTATATAGTACATTATCCTGCTCTGAAGGCAATCGTTTCTTCAAGGAGTATTGGTTACCTTGTATAAAAAAGAATATTTGAATCAGAAGCTAATGAGTGCTAATTATGCTCATTTCTTCTGGGGTATCATTGTGTCTCGAACCTCTCAGTGGACAGAACTAGGACATAGATGTGTATACATCCCAGCCGCTCGTACATATGTGTATATAAACTCTAATGTATAGGCTTTTGTTTTCTTTTTCACATGTGCATAGGCTATCAATTTTAAAACTACTTTCTATATATCCTGGACTGGAAAACACATAAATATATTTTAGATAATGTTTTATCATTGACAGGATATGGATACATAAATATGGAAAAAGGGGGAGATAGGATGAATACTATTGTGTTGGTTTGAAATAAGTCATATCTCCATGAACTCATAATTTTATATACAGAAGTAGAGTTGTATATTTATGTATATATGTATGCAAACACATACCTGTGTATACATATATAGCATATTCTAGGAGTATGACTTATTTACATATTGAATATAAACTCATAAAAATACTATATTATATAAATTATTGTTTGAAAACCTCTTGTGAGACTTGATAATATCATTTCTTGATGTTATAAATCACAAAAATATGAAATATACAGCTGATACCTATTTCATATATACTATCCTGTCTTATATTCTACTATATATTCCAGTGACATATAGAAAAAAATCCCTTGTGTTTCACAGTGAATAGAAATGTAAATTTTAGTAATATAACAGAGATTTGTGGTAAAGTAGTTATCAAAGGTATGTCATTAAGTGATTTTATGTGATAAAAATATTGCAAAATATTAAAGAGAAATGGAAGGAATATAGATCATAAAATACATTATAATAAAAAATATAAGAATAAGCTCTAAGATATTTAATTTCAGAATCTCAGCATACATCCACATTTTTCATTCTAATTATATCTTAAGCTATATAAATAAGAGTTTATACTGATACTTGTAATACATTTAATGTATACTTAGCTATGATATATTTAGTTATTTACTGAGTAATAGAATATAACTAAAGTAATTTCAAAATTGCTAAGCCACATCTGTTAGTAACAAGTGTACTAACTGAAGTACAATACTACTTCACTATCCTTTGTGACTTTAGCCTTAGGTTGGATGGTCAAAATATAGTGTTCCAAAGTTACTAAGTTCGACCCCCCTCTCTTCTGGTGTGTGGTATGGTTATGTCATTCATTTGAAATTGAACAATTTATTTGTTCATATTTGTATTCCATTTGAGTTTTCTTTACCCCTTTTTACTTTATTTTTTAGTATGTGAAACATTAATATGGCTCTAAAAGATCTCTATAAAAATATATTCAAAAAAGCTATTGTTTCATATTATTGAGATATAATCAGATGCCATAAAATTCATCTTTTCAAAAATGATACAGTGCAATTATTTTGAATATATTTACCACATTTAATTACTCATTCATTTTATTCTTTTCCCATTCACACCCAATACTAAACAAAGTTAATAAATTATTTAACTTTTATTCTACACTAGGTATTGTGACTTACACTTTACGTATTTTACTTCATAATTACATATGCAAACTTTATGGATGGGGATACTAAACTAAGAGAGGTTATGTAACTTTTATAATATCATAATACTGTGTGTCTAAACTGGGTTTAGAAATCAGGTCTTCTATAAGGCCCTGATCCATGTAATTAATATCTCCAGAACTCCTCCTCTACTACTGTAATTCTAGTCTAGAAACGGCAACACCTTACCTGGATTTTTGCAAAAGTCCCCAAATTGTATCCTTGCTTCTGTCTTCCCTTTCCTAAACACTCTTTTATGTGATAAAATCAGAATGATCTGCTAAAAACCTGGAGTCACATCATATCTCTTCTTTGGTTGAATCCATACAAACTTTCCCATTTCAATGAAAGTAAAAACCAAAGTACTTAGTTGTCCTGAGGTTTCATAATTGTCATATCTCCATTGTATGTTTTCTTCTTTCTATTTTGATGCTTCAGTCACACTATAGTAGAGTAACAACAACTATACAGTTGATGCATCAGCCACACTAAAACCCTTGCTAGACACCAGTTAGTTCTCTCCTTTAAAGCTATTATTATTATTACTATTATTATTATTAATGCTTGCTCTTTTCTCATATCTTCATGGATTGTTCACTGTCTTCCCATGTCTTAGCTTATCAGAGAGTTATTTTCTAATCACAGAGCATTTTGCCTTGCTCCAGCATTTCGTATCATGGTTACTAAAATGTGAGATTTAGTTTGATTTTCTAGTCCGCAAGTATCATGGAAAAGATGTAAACTAAATAAAAGAAAAGTATACTAACATCTGCTATTCAATTGATTCTAATTATACTAGTAAATCTTGGTATTGCCATTTTCTACCACACAGATAATTACATAATAACTTACTTGCATGTGAATATATATGAGTGTAAATTAATGCAAATAAGAAACAAAGTGAAGAATCACCTCATGTAAATTGTTGTGATCAATTAATTATATGACTTTGTTATAAAGAATTTTAAAACACTATGAAGTTAAAATGAGCTTATTCCAGTAAAAATAGAAGAAGTTATTGTAACATTCTGTTTCTGGGTGTTTAGTTCTGAATTACAGACATTCCTTTCATGAACAGCTTTAGCTAAATATGGACTAATGAGGATCTTTTGGAAAACAAAAACTGTTAAATATTCAAAAGTTATTTGTTCACATCTACTTGAAAGGTAAATTTGAAAGAAATGATGTTTCATAGAGTCTGATATGTATTTAGAATAAAAGAATGTTATGAATTACATTACTATCATGGAAATGCTTATCACTGATGAGCTAAATATAAAATTTTCTTGATTTCTTTTATTACTAAAAGGAACAGTAAACACTTTTTACATAAAATCTACCTTGACTCTGATTTAAAACATTTCTCATGTGCTGAAATTTGACTTCAGCTAATGCAAAATAACAAAACTATACTTGATTTTTAAAAATGTTTTAAATTTATACTTTTCCAATGGAGTCTTTTAAAATAAATGGAAGGATGAGCATCAAGGAACGTGATGAGTATCTGTATTTTGTTGTCTACCTTAATGCAATATTAAAAATTAATTATGGCAACAGACTTAATTGCAGATCAGGAAACCAAAAAGAAAAGAAAAGGAAAGAAATGAGTCAAGGGATTGGTAGAAAGAAAGTAAGGAAAAAATATAATCCCATAATTTTGTAGCTGTTTTAGATTCTATTCCACCCTAATAGTGATGTCTGCTATAGAATGTTTTCAAAGTGCCATAGCTTATTTATTTACTCATATGACAAAATGAAGGATGTTATCATTAAACCCATTACAAAAACTGTTATTACTATTAGGAGATAGTAACCTTAAGATGTGACTTAAAATTGCTGTAATAGTTGGAAATACCAAGTCCTGCCATAAACACTGAGAAAAAGAATAAGGGTGAAACTCATAAAAAATATCTTAGATCTCAAGACATGTAGATAATCTCATAGGATGCTTTAAGTATACAGAGTGAGCTAGTGGTATTAAGAGACTTAGATTTAAGAAGTGTGTTAAATGTACAAGTTAAATATAAGAAATAACCAGGACAGTAGTAATAAATAGAAAATTGGATGAAATACATGAGTGTCACTTTAATAGAAAGACATGAAAAAACAAGCCATGATTATGGCATAGCTGGGTTTACAGCTATGTGTTCCCTAAACTGTCCATCCATTGGTAACACTCAGTATAGTCCCATTCTGCCCATATGTGCTCAGCCTAAGAAATGCAGATAAAACTCATAGCTGCTCAGCCAGATAATTGGCAAGCTACACTATTGGCAAAGCATATTTTTACCTATTTTCATGCATCATTTTAATAGAAGATGTGTATGTATCATTGGCACAGGCATCTTCCATCTGTTGGGAACCCTTTGTTCAAACCTTGATTCTGGTTCTTATAACAAAACCATCTGTTGAGAAGCCAATGGTGGGGATGGGAGTGAGTGAGAGGGAGAACATATGGACATTACATAACTCAGGATTCACATAGTGTGATTCTTTTGCCTATGAGTACCTTTTTCTGAGTATATTCACTTCCCTGGTATCTTTATCCTTGCTTCTCTTTGTGCATTTCAATTTAATTTGATATGCTAGACGCTAGATGTTTCATTCACCTCAAATCAGTCTGTGAGTGTTTTTGTTTCATATCTGGGCAACTTCACCTTGCTTTGCACTTGGAGGCTACCTGATCATCAAAATAAGTACCCCTCAAATGACAAGACACTACCTCCTCATGACCTTGGCAAAAAGTCAAATGTATCAGACACTTGCTTTGGAGCTTTACTAGATTTCATGTCCACATGTACCACTCCTCATAGTCCAAGGGAACAGTCTGACTCAGAACTCCTACCTCCACTTTTGAAGACCCCACTGGTAACCTGAGACTGGAATTCTGAGTTCAATTGGTTCTGAGGTCATTAACAGAATCTACATGAGTCTATACCTTCATTAATAGTAGCCAAAATGACTTGTTTTCTGAGTATATGAACAAACCTTGGTCATGTGGGCAACTGATCTACCAGCATGTGTTCAAGGTACCTCAAAATGCAGGAGGGAGCAAGGTATAGAAAACTCTGGAGGCCAGTGTTGGCTGTCTCCATGGCACTATATTTCATTCTGACACTACAAGGAGTTTGATACTTTCAAATTCAAACCTGGCTTTCTAAAAGTATATTTGTCAAAGTAGAAAGATGGAATATATTTTATTTTATAATCTGTTAATTTAGTTTTTAACTTTCAAGTATTTGTACTGAACCTTCTTGCAAGTGCTAAGCCTGGGCCTGTCTTAAGCCTTTATTTGTCTGTGTAAGGAAGGAATGTGTAATAACTTGTGACAAAAAGGATAAATTTCTGAAGCAACAGCAGAATTTCAACCAAAATATTACATAATTTTCAAATAATGTTCTACCTCTAAAATTATTTAGGCAATTGGTTGTTTTAAGTTTTAGAAGCATTGTAATATAATAACTGGTCTCAAAGGAAAGGCAGGTTTAAATAAATAAGTGAGGTAGGGTCTGGTGGCACAATATAGTAATTTAGTGAAGCTTTCAAAAAAGGGTAGATATTGAAAAAAGATAGATATCAAACAGGGTAGATTATTTACTAGACTTTGGTATGGATACAATATTTTAGGCAGTGGTTCAGAAATCATACTGTACTCTAACACTTGAGCAAAACAAATCCAGGGCAAAAAAATCAGTTACTCATTTACCTAAAGTATTACTCACTATAAATTGCTTTAGCTATTAATTCTTTCTTAACATTTTCTACTGTTACTGTTATTTAACATACAGAAAAATAATGATTATATGTGCTTGTGAATATTCAACTATGCAATATAGAAAATTACTTGCTAACCCATTATTTTCCTTACATTTCCTGAAAATGCTGGAGAATATGGTCATGTTTCTAACAAGTTTTGACTGTTGACCATTCTTTATTAAAAAATTAAGAATTGCCTTTCTGTCTACAGTATAATCTATAATTTTATCATCTGTTGTAGATAAAAATAAATTGAGAATCAAGAAAAAAGAATAACAATTAAAAAACAAAGGTAACTTAAGGCAAAAAAAAGAACCTTAAAAATATTAATTTGTGAAAATTTTCAGACCTTTTGCATAATAAGCAAATGCAAAAATAACTTTTATGAAAGAACAATAAGTAAAGAAGCAATGTGTTTGTAAATATGTTTTAAAAATAATATTCTGTATTTAAGAATTCTTGAAAAACAGCAAGGGTATATCTATAGAATCAATTGATACCTTGTAAATGATGAAAAATGCAAATTATAAAAATATATAAACCTCTATGTCCTGCAATAATTATTTTTATTTTCTAAAAAATAAAAGAATAAAAATGGAGAGTAGTAAAAAAAACACACAAATAAAATGTCACAATCAAAGTTACTGAAATCAACCTAAGAAAGATATATATTTTCAAGAGGGGACACACTATCAAACTGCCCAGTAATTATAAGGAATTTTGGTATATGTAATGATACATCCTGGAAAACATCAACATTAAAAAAGTTATATTCTAAAATATTCATAGACAAAATCAAATATATATACATGGTAAAGTTTAATAAAAATAATATTTTGAGCCTAGAACTCCATATCCAAGAAACTACCTTCTGAGTAAATAATGAAGTAATTTCCAAATTTGCAAGAACTCAGAACATATAATACCCAAGTAATATAATATAATATGTAAAGTTTATCAATATATAAAATATATTGAGTATCATAAATCTATCACACAGAGAGAGGATTAAGATAAAAGACATATCAGTGAACCAATGTAACGGGGCTGTCAAAAATCACAGTTCTATAACAATCTAGAAATTACTAGACCCAATAAAGTTCATAAAAAGAAAGGTGACTCTGGATAAACTTTTAAAATAACAACTTAGTAAGAAATATTAATATATGAATGTTAAATTTATACTGCTACAAGAATCATGTAATTTCATTTGACACTCCTGAATGGAAAATACAAAAAACAGCAAATAATTTTATAAAGAAAACATAATCCCAATATGAGAAAGATAAACATATATAGTGTGGTTTTGAAAATAATGACATGAAGGAGTATATAGTCTATTTTATTATTACACTTAACATATTCATTTTGAGCACCACAGGGCTAGCATAGTAGAGTTGCATTTCTTTCTTAATGTCTTTATTCATTCTAGTGGGTTTTTAAGTCAATAATAACTAGTTAAAAATGGAAAAGTAGTAGAGATCCAAGATGGCAGAATAGGTACACATTGTGCCTGCTTCGTTCCATGGACACATTAAAATGACAACTAAATTATTGAACCAACATGGAGAACCATTTGAAGTCTAGTTGAAAGAGGTTTTATAACTAAGGATAAAACAAAGAAGAGGCCACAGCGAACCTGGTAGGAAGGGCACGGACTTGAAAGGAGCCAAATCTCCGCGGTAGTAGAGAATCAGGAGGGATATCTCAACCACGAAGGTTCTTCCCTGAAGAGAGAGGGACCCCAGCCCCTTACGAGGCTCCCTAGCCCAGAGTACTGGTACTGGAAAGAGGAGCCCGACAACATGTGACTGAAAAACAGTGGGGATTCCAACTGTCCGGTGGGGATGTAAGGCTCCGGGACACCCAGACATCCTCTTAAAATGCCCATGCAAAATCTCGTGGGTACTCACCCTGGGCTCCAGCAGAGAGATGGTGACTCAGGGGGTGTTGGAGGCATATGGTGGTGGGGGACAGAGTGAGGTGTGTGGCTTTGGAGTGAGGACCGGAGGACAGTTGCTGTTTTTCGTAGGTGCGTCCTCCTCCTATGCATCCGGCTGGTGGGCGCCATCTTTCCTGTGTTGCACCCGCCCCCATGTGGCCAAATAAGAACCTGATTGGTCTATTGAGCTTTACTCACTCCATCCTGCTGACTGACTCACTGGGACCCCACCTCACCCAATCCTGCCAACACCAGAGGCACTTTCTCTGGTGAGCAGCCAGCCCCACCCACATTGCAATCTTTGGAAAATTATTTAAGTCTACAAGTCCCAGGCTGGTGGCAACTGGCATTGATGTGCTCTGAGACTTTTGCTGAGAAGCTCCAGACACAGCACTGGCTTTAAACCAGAATCTACTGGAGCACCTGGTGCAGGTGACCATGAAGAAAGTTCCAGGGCCCCAGAGGGCACCTACTACATAAGGCTATCCAACAATACTGGGAGATGTCACAGATCTTCTTAATACATAGAAACAAATACAGACAAGTACCTAAAATGGGGAAACAAAAATATACACCTCAAATAAAAAAAAAAAACAACAGCAGATTTCAGAAGCAGAACTAAACAAGATGGAGGCAAGCAATGTATCAGATATAGAGCAGAAATGATGATTTTAAGGATGCTCAAGGAATTTAGTAAAAAGTTCAACAGAAAGATAGCAAGAATAAAGAAAGACATAAAAACCATAAAAAAAAGACCAGTTAAAAATGAAAAATACTATAACTGAAATTCAAAATGCAATAAAAGAAATCAACAGACTTGATAGAGCAGAGGATAGAATCAGCAAATTAGACAAGGTAGCAGAAAACATCTAGTAAAAGAGCAAAAAGAAAAAGGAATCCAAAAATGTTAGGATAGTTTATGGGACCTCTGGGATAACATTAAGTGCCACAATATTCGCATCATATGAGTACCACAAGGGGAAGAGAAAAGGCAAGGAATTGAGAACCTATTTAAAGAAACAATGATTGAAAACTTCCCTAACCTGGCAAAGGAAACAGACATACAAGCCCAGGAAGCACAGAGTCCCAAACAAGAGGAACCCAAATAGTCCCGTGCCAAGACACATTAAAATGGTGAAGTTTAAAAACAGAGAGAATACTAAAAGCAGCAAGAGAAAAGCAACTAGTTACTTATAAGGGAGCTTCCATAAGCCTGTCAGCTGATTTCTCAACAGAAACTTTGCAGGCCAGAAGGAAGTGGCAGAGAATATTCGGTGTGATAAAAAGCAAGGACATACAACAAAGATTACTCTACCCAGCAAGGCTATCATTCAGAATTGAAGGACAGATAAAGAGCTTCTCAGACAAGAAAAAGCTAAAGGAATTCATCATCATTAAACTAGTATTAAAAGGAATGTTGGACTGCTTTAAAATGGGAGTGAGGGGGAGAGCAGAATTATTAACAATAAAATATCAATAGGTACACATCAACAATTACTTTCAATTTAAATGGATTAAAAGCTCCAATCAAATGACATGAAAGGTATTGCACTGAGTGCAGTGCCAAACAGAAGAATACAGATAAAAGTTGACTTTGCTTATAGGTGAAATCCAAAGAAGAAAATAAACAAGTGGAACAGGAAAAGATTCATAGATACAGAAAACATTTGGTTTGTTGCCAGATGGGGGAAAGGTTGGAGGACGGGTGAAATAAGGGGAAAAAATTGGGAAGTTCAGCTATGGGACTATAGGGTATCACATGGGAATATCGTCAATAATGTAATAGCTATGGGTGGCATCAGATGGGTACTAGACTTGTTGGGATGATGGGACGAGACTAAGACGGGTTCGGTGAAAAAGGGAAAGAAATCAAGAAGTACAAACTCGTAGTCACAAAGTAGCCACAGGGATATAAAGTGTAGCATAAGGCATATAGTCAATAACACTGTATTATAATAACTATATAGGGTGTCAGGCCAGAACCAGATGTATCAGAACAAGGATTTCCTATGTTCTGAAAATGTCTCATCACTATGCTGTACACCTGAAACCAATACAATATTGTATGTCAAATGTAATTGAAAAATAGAAATAAATGTAAAAATATGGAAGAGTAACTTACTATTTTATATGTTAAAAATGAACCAACAAAAAACAGGTAACTTAATTATGGAGGCAAAAAAGGCAAATGTGATCTAAATATATAAATTGACAGTCATCCCAAATTTTTAGTGTTTTCTCAATCTTTCTCCTCCGTACTTCCCCGACCACATTGAATCACTCAGTTGCATTTAATGCTTAAATATCATTTATTAATAAGAAGAGGGTATTAAAAGAGATGTCAGAGAGAACAAAAGGGTGAAATTTCTAAGTTCGTATTCTAAAATATGAGGTCCGATAATTCATTTTGTGAACTCATCCTAGAAAAAGTGCCACATACCTCATTGTTGAATATCATTATAGTCACCTTCGAAGTACTCCCCTTGGGAAGCTGTGCACCAGTGCCTAGTCCACCCTTCAAAGCAGTTTTGGAACTCTTTTTCTGCAGTTCAGAGTCCTCGCTCAGCCCTTCTACCACTCAAAAGTTCCAGAGGCTGGCTCCCAAACTCCTTCCGTCCCCAGCTCCCCAGTCTCTCTCCCCTCCCCCAAACTGCGCAGCTCCGAATAGTCAGCAGGGATGGGTCCCGCGTGGTCCGTTCTGCTCCCTTCCCTCTCCCCGACTCGCTCCCTTCTCGCCAGCCTTCAGGTGTTCACTTGCGATTTGTGGATTTCTCAGCAGCCGGTTTGTCACTCAGGGTCCTCTTTCTTGGCTCCTGGACGGCCGTTCAATTTTGTTTTCTTGGAGAGGCTTTAGGAACCTCCTCTCCAGTCGCCATCTTGTCTTCTCCTCTGTTCTTTTTCTGGAATG
>PVJL010010940.1:0-46074 GCA_004026885.1 Lyroderma lyra
TTTTTTTTTTTTTTTTTTTTTTTTTTTTTTTTTTTTTTTTTTTTTTTTTTTTTTTTTTTTTTTTTTTTTTTTTTTTTTTTTTTTTTTTTTAAATTCATTTTTATTGTTAGACTTATTGGGGTGACATCTGTTAGCAAGGATTACATAGGAAAAAGGGGTCACATTAGGTGGTGAACTTATTATGCATCAAGTTGACAATGCACTGTGGAATTGTATGCCTGAAACCTACTTTGCAATTATTAAAGGGCAAAGAGTTCTTCCTGAATTTGTTTCCTATCCCTATATTTAAAAAATTTTTTTTGAAATTTTGCCATTCAGAGCAAATCTCTTTTAACACTTTTCTGTGTATCTTTGCAGCTATCGTTTGTAATGGTTACATTGTATGCCTTTGTGTATCAATGTACTGTATTTTACTTAAATATTCTTTACTTAGGAAGTTTCCTACTATAAAAACACTGGCAGGAACATCCTGGTACATACATCTTTGTTAAGTTGTTCAAGAAAATTCTACAAGTGGAATTTCTGGGTCAAAGGAAATGCACATCTGAAGTTTTGATAAAACTGCTTAAGGGCCCTCCAGAGAGCCTGTAGCAATTTATACTCCCACTAGCATGATATGAAAATGCTGGTGTCACTACATCCTTCCCAACGCGGGCGTTCATTTCAGTCTTTGCCAGTCAATCCTTCCTGACATTTTACAGGGTCTCCTGTAATGCTGTGCTTGTGTTTCTATACCTGAGAGGGACTCTAATGCTGTTGTAATTTATCCAGAGGTGGCAGCTCCATTCCTCCGTTTCTGAGGGAATAGGATCCGTCACAAGTCACCTGAACCCCATAGCTCTCCGAGCAGGAGTATGCAGGCCTCCATGGCTTCACCTTTTCTTTGTCCTACCGCTCCAGTAAACTAGCTGTCCCCTACAATGCCATGCTCCCAACTTCAGGAGGTATTCATTCAAGTTCCCTATCTATTCACGAGCATTAAAAGTTAATTCACGATGGCTTCTGTTTGGGCTATATAAAATCAAGCCTTCTTGCATCTCAATTCTGCAATTAACACTGACTTTTTGGGATAATGTGAGCTTTACCAAGCAGCCATGAGTGATAAGAAAATTCTGTTTTATTTGGATTCCTTTCAGTTATGGTTTCCTGCTAACTGCCTGACTTACAGTTGGCCAAACACAGAGGAAATGCCACACCGTAAGTAACTCTGTTTTTCTGTCTTAAAAGATCCCATTTAATAGATATTGGCAAGGACCTATTAGATTGCTAGGGATTTTTTTTTCCAGCAAATTAAATACCTACCTGATTTATTCTTCTGGACAATCTTCCTTCCCCTGCCCCCACCCTCACAGCATAATAGTCATGAGGTTATGAAAACATACGCAGAGAGGTTATGAGAACCAGTAAGGTGTGGAGCATGCTCTCTGCCCAGCCTGAGTTGCCTTCATGAATGTGTACGAATTCCTACTCCTGTTTTCTCTGCAGAGAACAGACTGTTACATATTTCTCTTGACTGCATTGTGAAATCAGCTCTCTATCTTTGGGGCATCTCTCCCTGAACACAAGTCTTTCTCATATAAACCACTGGTTCAGGTAGTGTTTCTAGCCAATGCACTGATAAAAGAAATGAGGGTGTTTTATTCCCTCTGAAAAGGACACGGTGTGAAAGGCAGGCTTTTTAGAAGGGTCATGGAGGGCTATGGATTTCTGCTGGTCATAAATCAAGCTGCTGATAAAAAGCAATGTGCTTTCTGGGAAGGTAGTCCTGACCCAGGACACGGTGAATATATAGAACGTTAAATAGGAGGCTTTGGTCACCTGGACTGCAGCTGGGTGGCTCCAGTAATTTTTAAAAACTGTATGTTGAAAACTCTAGGGAGTACTTTAAAATTATGTTTTGGAAGAAGCACTTCATTTGCTGGGTACAGGGGCAGCTGTTGGAGTACATGACCATCAGAGGGCTCCCCTACTGCTTTGCTATGAGTCCACACCCTCTCTTCCCCAAAAAGGAAGAACCAGTGAGTTTAGGGCAGTGTTACCCAACCTTTTTGAACACGTGCCTTGTGTAGATAAATATAAACATCTCACACACCTACTCCCACAGGGACTCCGACAGCCCGTACACATACTCAACTTCGAAGTCATTCTCTTCTGCTCACTCCCCACCAGCCTCGGAGATTTCACCTAGATTTACTTGCAGTTTTTGTTATGAAAATAATAAGGGATTGTTTTTATTCTCCAAGTGTCTTCAAATACTGAAAATGACATTTCAAATTATATAGTGCTCCCAAGGGTGGACGGCAGCCACCCTAGAGGATCAAGAAATACAGTCCCAGCACTCACTAGTCTAGACCCCTTTCCTGCCTTCCTATTCACTGCTCTGCGATTAAGGTCCTAGCCAGAGGAGCTGTGGTTCACTCACACTTTAGTAGGAGTCGCTTGTGTCACTTTGTTGCTTCTGTGAAGCTACATGCGGATTGAGCCTTATCTCTGAAAGTGAAAAAGGCTTCTTATTGGGAGGCATACTGAACCAGCTTCTCCTGAGACTCTTTATTATTGCCAAGTTCCCCCAGGTCATCAGGTGGCTCGGATGTATGTGTAGATTTGTAACCCAACAATGGACCTTGTAATGCACATTTACCTTTCTTGGCTGCTCCAAAATATATGTGTGTGTGTGTGTGTGTGTGTGTGTGTGTGTGTGTGTGTTTAACATTCTCATTACATTTTAATAGTTCTCCACATTATGATTCTCACCTTCCCATTGAAAAATCCAAATAAACTACTTCCCCAGATTCCTTTGCTGCCAGGGTGTGAGTAGGCGATAGGGTCTACCATTCAGATGCACCTACATGAGACTTTCAGAAAGAGCTATTTAGGGGAGCAGCCTGGCACGGGAGTTGGGTTTTGCTCGCACAGGTGGCAGCAGAGGCAGTGCGTTTCTTGGCTTGTCAGTGGTGCCGCAGCTTGCAGACACGACAGAGGCTGTGTTATTCTGAGGTCTCTGATGGCAGCAGCTCCTTCACCAGGCACGTTCAGCTGTGTGGTTCTAGATGTTATTCCTTGAATCTCAGTCTAGAGCACTGATTCTGAATCTTGGCTGTGCAGGTTGGGATCACCTGAGAAGATTTTTTTTTTCCAAATACTGATGCGTGCCTTCTACCCCTACAGTCTCTGGTTTGTTGCATGAGGTGTAAGATGGGCATTAGCTCCCAGGTGATTCTAATGTGCAACCACGTTTGAGAACCTATGACCCCAGGCCTCTGCCTCTTTCCTTCCAGCAGTGATTTAATAAATCCTTTCCTAATTAAAATAGCTAAAATTAATTCTGCAGCACAGAGTCTGACTGACATGGTTGGCAAGGTAGGAACCAATCCAGAGAGCAGGTGCAAAACTCCTATGGAAAGTGGAAATGTAAGAAATGTTTAAGGGCTCTGCATCACCCAACTCTTAATAGGGGTCACCTCTGAGGAGCGGGCTTCAAGTAGGACGAGAGAAGGCACTTTTACATTTTACTGTATTTTTCTCCCTTGTAATTAATTTCTTTTTTTATAACAAACGTATTACCTTGTGATTACTAACATAAAAAGGAACTAGCTTGGTTTAGCAAGTGTGCGTATGACAATTTAAATGAGAAAAAGATCAGGAAGAGAACCACGAAGCAGAAGGAAAGAGAAACACGAGAGGAAAGGATGGAAAATGCCACGACCACAACGGTATTTGGAAAAGGAAGTATATATTACTACTTAAAATTTTTTAAAAACTAGTTTCAGAAGAGTTTTTGTAGCACAGGATAACTACTAAAGACTGTATTCTTGACTTTGTACTTGCCGATTCAAGTGATTTTCTCAAGGTTAAATAATTAATGGTAGACTAGAACTTTAGTAAAAGAAAATTGGGATATGTAGGAATATTGAATGCCTGGCTAATATTTTAGTTTATTCTGTAGACAATAGAAGGATTTTAAGTAAGTGGAATTGTATTTGGTAGTGACATATAGCAGTGGTTCCCAAACCTGGCTGTGCATCAGAATCGTGGAGTGAGCTTTAAAAAATCTAGAGCAGGGGTGTCCAGCCTTTTGGCTTCCCTGGGCCACATTTGAAGAAAAATTGTCTTGGGCCACACATAAAATATGCTAACAGTGATGGTAGCTCATGAGCTAAAAAAAAAAATCACAAAAAGTTCTCATAATGGATATGCTAGAACCACACATAATGTCCAGTAGTAGGGCTCAATAATATTTGCTGAATGGATGAAATCAAAGCTGACTCCAGGGGTTTGAGTAGGGTGACTTAATACAGATATTTAGGGAATCTGGTTTCAGGACAAATTTTTCATAGTTTTTCATAGTTGAGTCAGAAAGAATGGTGAGATGCACAGTGCCTTAGGGATTATGGGGAAACTTGTGCCTACACTTCTCTAGGGGGATTGTGGCTGGGACGGTGGTGGAAGAAGTCTGCAGACCTTTTGCTGACTGTAAAGACTTTATATAACTATCTGCAAAATCGGACTCTGTGAGGCATTCAATTGGGTCATCAGGTCTGACTACAGCGGGGAGGTTCACAACTAAGTGGTTTTCCACATATTGTTTCCCACGTGTTGTTTTCCCTCTGTAGCTTTTAATTAGGTCAACTCACCCCGTATCTTCAGTCAGAATCAGGAAAGGAGTTTGTATGCCAGCTTGACTGACCCATTCCCCAACTAGCTCCTCTCACCTCAATTCCCCCTTTCCTGTCGCATCCCTTCTCCCACAACCCCCTACTCCAACTACTACCATCTGCTCCTGCATTTACCTGGCCCCTGACTTTCAAGCCTACTACCTTCCTTTAACAAGGAGATGAGGCTTCTTCTGGCTGGACCCTAGCATTCTCGTGGAAATGGTTGTACTTTCATTCTGCCTCTCTGCTCCTGGTCACCCTAGGCATCAGCTTCTAGACTGGGACCCCACAAGGCTTGCTTCCTTCTCCCCAGGAGGAGGGTAAAATAAGAATGTAGCAGAGAGCTTTGAAAAAGAAATGGGACATTTCCTTCCTCTATATAGGAGGAACAAAGACATAAACTAGACCTTTGGTCCCTTTCCATTTGGGTTGAATCACACCTGGTTGTACTTACAGGTCAAATACAATAGAATTTTATCTTTCCATGGAATCTTAGGAATTGGTTTTTTAAAAGTATATATATTTAAAATAAAATTAAAATACCCACCCTGGTAACTAGGTGCCATATTACATTGGAATTAACTATGTGACCGTGAGCAAGTCATTTCATCTTAAATGAGGTTGGTTTAGCTTCTAACGCTAACATTCTTTGATCTGGTAAATGTATCTATCCCTTTGTTTCTGATCCCCACACCTTGAGCTTGGAGAAGAGGATGGGGTGGAGTGTGTGGGCCCGCCGAGACTGGCAGTGGCACATTGTGGTTTCCCTGGTCTGCGCTGGGAGGGGAAGGCCAGGAGGCTAAGCAGTTCATCAAGGCTGGAGTGGCTTGCCTGAAAATGGTCACCAGAGCCACGGGCACCTGATGTGAGATCCAAGAGCCAAAGTTTGGAGCTAAATGAGCGTTGAAAGATTTGGGAATGTGACAGCCATGAATAGTAGAGTCAGTACAAAATGGGAAGTGATAATGAGAAAATCCCAGGTATATAGGCTTTGCGCTGAGTTCTTAGCCCCCACTTTTGTAGGTAGGCAATTCCATTTAGGGGGCCAGGATGGAACTGGGATGCTGAGGTCATATCCTGCTCACCCTGGCTGAATCCAAGTATTTTTTGAGTACCTACTAAATTTTCTGATTTTTCTTCCCCAGCTTTCATGCCCAGAGAAATAACATTCTGCTGTTACCGATTTTCTCAAGGTCAGACTGATGCAGCTGGAGACCCTCTCCCACTGTATCAACTGGATGTTTTTGAATGAAGGAACTACATTTACATTCATAAAAAAAAATGGGCAATGCTATTTAAAGAAGGAGAGAAGGTGATGTGTGTTTGTGGAACTGAGGAACTAAGCCCCATCTTGTCAGGAGTGCAAACTTCTGGTCCTTCAGAGAGATGAGGGTGTCACATGCACAAGATGTCACATTGCATTCTGCTCCTCCTGTTTTCTAAAGACACTGCCACCTAGAAAGACAAATCTTTATTATAAAAACTTGTTTGCCTGTTTCAAACCAGCTTTTCCTCTTTTGTCTCTCATCTCTTGTTCTTGTATTTTTTTAAATTCAACTTTAAAAAAAAATCGCTTTTTGGATATTTAGGCTGTTGCCAATTTTTCACTATTACAAACAGTACCAGGAAAAACATTCTTATACATACACATTTGTATATTTATCCAATTATTTTCTGAAGATAAATTCTTAGAAGTGAAATCCTAAATCAAAAGAAATTGATATTTTGAAGAAATTTAATAAAATTTGCTAAATTACACTCTAGAAATGTAGTAATATGCATGCCATCAGCCGATTATAACAGTAACCTTTCCCCATAGGCAACAAACATTTTTCAAATATTTACCAATCTGAGAGGTTTATAACATATATCCTTCTATTTTTTTTTTTTTTTTAGAGAGATGAAACAAAGAGATAGTTTATTGAAAGAAAGCACACTCCAAAGAGGTAGGAATGGGCCTGAGCAAAAAGGAGAGAGGCTCAAGGGTCTCGAATGCCAAAGGGAAAGTATACTCCTAAGAGGTAAGAGTGGCTCGAGCCTATCCTTCTTGAATTAATTTTATTTTGAATTATCAAAGATTTTTTTTGTTATGTATGGTTATTGGCCATTTTAATTTCTTCTGTAAGTTTCCTTTTCATGTTCTTTACCTATTTTTCTTTTACAACATTTAGCTTTATCTTATTTATTAAGAGCTTTTTATCTATTTAAATTCTTATCTATTAAAATTTTGTCCACTGTTGCAAGTATTTTTCCAGTTTGTCCTTTGTCTTTATCATGTTTGTGGCATTCATTTTGTTGTCTTTCTTGACCATATAAAATTGCATTATTTTTGTTTAGACAGATCTATCTGATAGTTGCCTTTAGAAGAGAAAATCCTGAAAGAAACTAGAGTGGGGAAAACGTCTTATTTATACAGGAAAAAAGATAAGAATTACATCAGACTTCTCCTTAGAAACCATGCAAGCAAGAAGATATTGGAGTGAAATATTTAAAGTTGAAAGAAAAACCACCAAATTCTGTATTCAATAAAATTATCCTGCAAAGGTGAAGGAGAAATAAAGATTTTTTTCACACAAACAAAAGCAAGGGAATTTGTCACCAGTAAGCCCTTGCAAGAAACATTAAAAGTTCTTCAGAGAAAAGGAAAATCATATAGATCAGAAACTTGGGTCTACATTTAAAAAAAGAAGAAGAATAAGGTAAAATAAAATCTTATATTTTTGTTATTCTTAATTGATCTAATAGAGGCCTGCTTGTTAAAAGATAACAACAGCATAAGTATATTGGATGACAGCAATATTATAAGGGACAAGATGGCAGAATTGGCAATTCTTTATTGTAAGTCTTTCCTATCTATGAAGCAGTACGATGTTATTTTGAAATAGAGTAGTCATAAATGTATATTGCAAATTCTAGGGCAAACATTTTTAAAAATTTAAAGAGATATAATTAATGTGCTAGGAGAAAATAGAATCATATAAAATGCCAAATAAAAACAGAGAAGTTACAAAAGGAGGGGAAGACAAGAAACAAAGAATGAGAAGAATTAGAAAACAGTTGCAAATATGGTAGATATTAATCAAATTATATAAATAGTTATTTTCATTGTGAATGGTCTAAACATACCAATTAAAAGACAGAGACTGACAGAGTGGATAAAAAAATCATAGGTTGTCTGCAAGACAGGAAACAGAGAAAGATATACCATGGTAACACTAATCAAAAGAAAGCTGAAGTAGTTGTATTAATTTCAGGCAAAGCCAACTTCAGAACAAGGAAATTTATCATGGCAATATCAATAATATTAATAAAATATTGTTGCTATAACTATCAAGGAAAATGATTGGTGATAAAAGGATCAGTTCTCCAAGAAAACGTAACAATCCCAAGTGCGTACATGTGAAACAACGGAGTGCCAAAATACATGAGGCAAAAACTGATAGAATTGCAAAGAAAAATAGATGAATCCACTATTATAGTTGGAGATTTGAACACCCCACTATTAGTAACTGCAGATTCAATAGGCAGAAAATCAGCAAGGATATAGTTGAACTGAACAGCACCATCAATCAACTGGTTGTAATTGACATTTATATAATACTTCGTCCAACAACAGCAGAATACACATTTTTCTCAAGCTTGCATGGGACATTCACCAAGCCAGACCACATTCTGGGCCATAACACACATGTTAACAAATCTAAAAGACTAGAAATCATAGCAAGTATGCTCTCAAAGCACAATGGAATTAAACTACAAATCAAAAACAAAGATAGGTGGAAATCCCAAAACATTTGGAGATTAAACAACATACTTCTAAATAACACACCACTGAAAGAGTAAGTTTCAAAAATGTTTTAAGTATTTTGAATTAAATGAAAGTACAACTTATCAAATTTTGTGGGATGCAGTGGAAGCAATGCTAAGAAGAAATTTTACAGCCTTGAATTAAAATATTAGAAAAGGAGAAAGATCTAAAGTTAATCATCTAATCCTCCATCTTAGGATATTAGAGAATAAAAAAACAATTTAAACCTAAATCAAGTAGATGAAAAAATATAAATTAGAGCAGAGATCAATGAAATTGAAGACACAAAAAGAGAAAAATGAGAGAAACCAAGAACTGGTTCTTTGAAAAGATGGTTATTGCTTTTGGAAGGTTTCTTTTTAAACTGTCCTGTCAATTTACCCAAGGATAATTTATACACCATAAACTTTCCTGTCGTAGATATAATTATGATATCAGCACTATCCAATAGAATCTTGTGCATGGTGGAAATGTTCTGTAATATGCAAAGTCTAATCAGTAGCACTAGCCACACGTGGCTGTTGAACACCCAAAATGTGACTACTGTAACCTAGAAAATAAATTTTTGTACTTTTTTATTGAGATAAAATTCACATAATGTTAAATTTACCATTTTAATCATTTTAAAGTATACAATGCACTGGCATTTATTACACCCACATGTTACATAACCATATCTACCTAGTTCCAAAACATTTTCATCACCCCAAAAGAAAACTCCAACCCATCAAGCAGTAACCTCCATTCTCCCCTTCCCCCAGCGCTTGGCAGCCTCTAAGCGGCTTTCTGCCTCTTTGGATTTGCCTATTCTGGATATTTTGTATAAATGGAATCATACACTATGTGACCTTTCACTTAATATGATGTTTTCAAGGTTCATCCATATTGTAGCACGTGTCAGTAGTTTCTTCATTTTTATGGATATACCATACTTTATCGATTCATCAGTTGATGGGCATTTGGGTTGTTTTCATCTTTGGGTTATTGTAAATAGTGTTAATAGGAACAATCATACCAACTTTTGTTTGAATATCTGTTTTCAATTATTCGGAAAATATGCCTAGGAATGAAATTGCTTGTTTGTATGGTAATTCCTATGTTTAACTTTCTGAGAAGCTGCCCAGCTGTTTTCCACACTGGCTATACCAGGTTACATTCCCACCAGCAATGCACAAGGGTTCCGATTTGTCAGCACCCTTGCTGACACTTGTTCTTTCCTTCTCTTTTCTTCTTTTAAATTATAGCCATCTTAGTGGGTGTGAAGTAGTATCGTATTGTGGTTCAGATTTGCATCTCTCTGATGACTAATAATATTGAACACTTTTCATGTGCTTTTGACCACTTGAAAGTTTTCTTTGGAAAAATGTCTGTTTAGTCCCTTGCCGTTGTGAAAGTGGGTTGTCTTTTTGTTATTTAGTTACCAGTGTTCTTAATCTATTCTGGATACTAGATCATTATTTGCAAATATTTTCTCTCATTCTGTTGATTGTCTTTTCACTTTTTTTTTCTTTTTTTTTTTTGTTTTTTGTTTTTTGGTATGTGGGTATCTCCCTGGCTGGGAATCGAACCCAGGCCGCAGCGCTGACAGCACCAGCGCCGAAGCCTTAAGCCACTATACCACCAGGGAACCCCCCCACTTTGATCTACTTTGAGTTAATATTTGTGTACAGTATGGGGTAAGGGTTCAACTTCATACTTTTGCATGTGACTATCCCAGTATTCCCAGCACCATTTGTTGAAAAGGTTATTCATTCCTCTTTGATTTTGGCACCACTCAATTAACCATAGATTTATGGGTTTATTTCTGGACATTCAATCCTGTTTCACTGAGTGTGTGTGTGTGTGTGTGTGTGTGTGTGTGTGTAACATGTGGCTAATGGCTACCATATTGGAAAGCACAGAATTAGATCATTTTTAGTTAATTCATACAATTGTGTAACCATCACCACAATCAAAACTTAGAATACTTCCTTCATCAGGTCATTTTTCATTTTCAATTTCTGTTAATTTTTCTTTTTACTCTCATGATATTTATTTTTGCTGCAATTAAGTTTAATTACCCAATCTTTACTTATATGTATAATTTTTAAATTTATATCAAAATTCATAACATTTTGGATTAGATTATGGGCTGCTTTTTCCTTTATTAATTGATTCCTTTGTAAATAGATAAATATTAATTCATTTGACTGCTAGCTGAGATCAGGGGGGAAAAAATGAGAATTTTGCTTGAGGTCAGGTGGAAAGAGGACATTTGTGTATTAAGACAGATCCTGAGAAAGATAACAGAGGGGCAGTCAGGAGCACAATGGACACAACCAAGACGACTTTCCCAGGGTCAGGTCGAGAAAGGTACAGGTCCTTAGGCCCAAACCCTAAGAACCATGGGGTTCTTTTGGTAAATGTTCAGTCTTTTGGGGAATAAAATCTTCAGTGGTTCAGATTTCTTTTCCCTCCCACGTTCTCTTCTAAGACAACGAACAAAAATGCAGAGAAGTGTCACTCACTCGTACAGGAGCACATGGCACTGGAGGCATTACTGGAATTCATACAATGTCCTCCGGCTTCACTGGTCTTGGTTGTGGAGTGACCGGACCAGACATTTTCCCAGACTGGAAAAGCTTAAGGAAAGCTAATACTGTGTGACCGTTGTGATCGATATGCTGACATCCATAACCAGAGCCCCAGGTCCTAGCTGTGTGCTTTTTGGTCCTAATGCCTCTGCCTACCAGCCTCTCTTTACTCTATCCCCCATTCTTCATCAAATCCACTGAAGCTCCCGGGCCCTCTCTCTCTCCTTCACCTCCCAGCATGCTGGCATGGATATTCTCTGGACTCCTTCCACTATGGCAGCAAGTTTTGTGTGGATTGTACTTTATGGGAAAAATAGTATGGTCTGAGTACTTCAGGGTCAGTCATTGATGTGTCAAGTAATTTGGAGGTCTTTTCTTTGGATACCACTGGGTTTTCCCCATAATTTTCTTGCTGAGGTTAATGACTTTGCTTTTATAAAGCAAGTATCCATCCTTCTCCTGAAGTTCTGAAACCTATTGCTTCAGTGGGTGGGAAGTCCCGCGGCACCAAGTTGTACAGAATATAAAAGTACATATGACAATATTTTTAAAAACATCCTCTCTGTTACACTCTCTCTTCCCCATATACTCCATGAAAGAAAGACCTTACACACCTTGTTTACTGCTGCACCCTACTTCTTAGGGTAGTGAGTGGCATGATTTCTGATGGGGTACAAACTCATCCTGTATTAGTTCAGAGTGACTTTAGGAAGATAATTACATTGCTGCTAAAAACTCATAAAGGTAAGCAAAAATGAGTTTCAAATCACCTAATTCTTATGTTTGTTCATGCCACTATTTTTTATGGGTCCTGAATTAACTCTTTCATTTGGTTATTGATCAATATTATGTAATACTAATTCTTCAATCTCTCCCCTCACCAAGGGGGAGTTGCTGCACAGATAATTCAAAGTATCAGATAAATTTGTAACAGGTATGCATATTTTTTAGGTTGAGGAATTTCTGGCCCTAGGGTTAATTTTAGCCAATTGGATTGGGTCTTGCAGATCACATGCTTTCATTAATATTGTTGCTGCTTAGAGAAAAATTTCACCCTATTGAGTCGTTATGAGTATTTCAGAGTTTTCTTATTCTGAAAGTAACATCAACTTACTGTAGAAAACTTGAAAATTGCGTAAGAATCTCTGTTTGATCTTGCTGAGTGAGTGATGGATATATGCATATTTGGAGAAATGAATTATTCTGCATAAGAAAGGTGGAGAGATTTCGAGGCTAGGATGGGAAAGATTTGAAATTGAGGTTACCAGAAAGCAACCTGTTCAGTGCTACCCAGAGAAGGGCAACAAAGAGGAAACCTTATTTGAACTGACAACTAAGGCATGTATTAGAGTTCTCAAGAACAATAGAACCAGTAGGAGATATACAAAGACTGTCCAGAAAAAAGTCAAGCCATAAACGCCTTATTTTTCATATTATATGGCTGGATACTTTCCAGACAACCCTTGTATAGCCTTCCATAGCATTAATCAATAACCAGATAAAACAATTAATTCTGGACTCAAAAAAAAAGAAAAATACGTGTGTGTGTGTGTGTGTGTGTGTGTGTGTGTAAAAGAGATTTATTATGAGAAACTGGCTCACACAATTATGGAGGCTGACAATTCCTACAGTTTGCCATCTGCAAGCTAGAGACTCATGAAAGCTGGTGGTGTAGTTACAATCTGAGTCCAAAGGCCTGATAACTAGAACTGATGGTGTAAGTTCTAATCCAAAAGGCCTGAGCATCAGAGAGCCAGTGGAGTAAGTTTCAGTCTAAGGGCAGATGACCGGTATCTCAGCTCAAATAGAGAGTGAATTCTCCCTTCCTCCAACTTTTTCTTCTATTTAGGCCCTCAGTGAATTATTTGATGCCTACCCATGTAGGGGGGGCAATCTGCTTTACTCAGTCTACCAATTTGAATTTTGAAGACACCCTCACATACACATCTAGGAATGATGTTAACTATGAGATATCTTGCCATCCCCCAGCCCAGGAAAATAGACACATAAAATTAAGCATCACAAGGTACATCTGAGGGAAATGTATGAAGTGCTGTGAACTGTACAGTAAAATTCTCTTCTGTCTTTCTTACAAAATCTTCAGTAAAAATCAACATTTGGTCCTAATGAAATCCACCTGGGGAACAAAAGAAGTATTGAGTCTTATTTAGTGATAGGTTCAAGGCTATGACAGAGACTAACATGGAAAAATATAAAAAGAGGATGTAAATACTCTGTAATTCCATGTTGCAGAAGTGACCAATTGACCTTGCAGTATGTTTGCTTCTTAGTTGTATGTATGTATATATGCAGGTATGTATATATGTTTACGTGAGTGTGTAATTTTTCTACTCTGCATTTTTTACCTAACATTAAGTCATGACTGATGAGTCATAAATAGATATTGTCAGTTTTCCAAAGTGGTCATTCTAATTTATTTGTACATTCCCCCAGCAATGGACTTGTATGAGAGTTATAGCTGCTTCATATCCATGTCAACATTTGGTATTGTCAGTCTTTTTAGCCACTCTGGTGTGTGTATTTCATTGTGCTTTCAATCTGAATTTTTCTCATGACTAATATTGAGCTCCTTTTTGTTTATTGGCCATTTAGATACGTGCTTTGTGAAGTGTCTATTCAAATCTTTGCTTTTTTCTGTCCACTAAGTTGGATTTATGTGTGCATGTATCTTTTCCCACTTTGTGTGTTCCCTTTTCACTCTCTAAATGCTATCTACAGATAAACAAAAGTTTTTAATTTTAATATGGTCAGTTTATCAATTTTTTTTCTTTAATGGCTAATGCTTTTTGTGACTGTTTAATCTTTGCCCACTCTAAGATCATGAAGATATTCTTCTTTGTTTTCCTCTAAAATGTTATTATTTTACCTTTTCCTATTTAAACCTCTAATCCATTTGGAATTGATTTTTGTGTATGGTGTGAAGTAGGGGTCCAGATACCTTTTATTCCATGCAGATAGTTAACTCACCCTGCACCATTTATTAGAAAAACCACCTTTTACCCACTGCCTTACAGTATTTATTGCCTCTGTCATGAATCAGGTGACTGTATATGCTTGTATGTGGTTTTCTTTTTCCATTCTGTCCCATTGGTTGCAAGAATTTGTGTATTCTTGCACCAATATCACAATGTCTTAGTAACTATATCTGACAGCATAAGTTGGTTCTTCAAGATTATTTTATTCGCCCATTTTTACAATGGTATATTGGGAAATTTTTTTCTTACTGCTATGTAAGAATTCTTTATCAGTAAGTCATATTAATCCTTGTATGTTATATATGTTATATCTTTCCTTTTATCATTTGACTTTTGGTTTTATTTATATTTTCTCTTGCCACAGAAGAGTATTAAATTCTTAAAAAGTGAAATCAACTGATAATTTGTGATTCCCTCCACGCATTTTGTGCTTACAGTTTTCCCCCAATCCCCATTCAGTTTAAATGTATGTTTATATTCATAATGTGGAGGGTATGTTTATATTCATAATGTAAAAACAAATATCTCTTTCTATAAAATAATCAATAATTTTCCTCACTTTCAAGGGTAGGCAGTTGAGGTTCAGGGAGGGCAAGGAGGAATCAGTCTTGCTTAAAACTAGGAAAATGAGAATTCTGAGGAAGTGTTCATTTCCTTCCCTGAATCTTCATGGGTCAGTTATTTTTGGAAGAAAAAATATTCCCCCTATTTTGCCTGACTTCTTTGGGCAGGTGATTGACCAAGTTAACAGAGTGGATTACTGTGTTAGTATTAGAAGGCGTTAGTGCACCTGGGTTTCACAAACTGGAGCTGAAGCTGACAGCCATCCAGGATCTCCCTGATCCACAAGTGATTGCCACTCAGGTAACAAAAGCCTGCTTGGAAAGAGCGATATCCTGGTCTCCATGACTGTCTCATCCTTGTGGTTCACAGGAGGCTGCTTGAGAGCTACTGACCAAATCAGTGAGGTTTATGAATATGACTGACCCAACGCAGCGGTGGCATCTCAGCTCACAGAATTCCAAGTTTAATGTCTCTTCTGGAAGCACAGGGAGAAAGAAGGTAGTTTAGTTATTTAATTTCTTTTTGACGAAACCAAACTGTTGTAGTGATTGTTTAGTCAGTGTAGAAGCCCAACCAAAGCAGAAATGTGGTTTCCATTCTAGCTTTATTTTGATCCTGTGCTCATTTTTTTCTTTGCAGGGGAAATAAGGGGAAGACATAAAACCCCTCTTGGCACCATGTGTGTTGTACTCAGTCCATGGCCAAAGGGAGTTTTATGGGAAAGTTTGCTCTGTGCCAGTGAAGCATTTTCTTTTTCAATCGTTTCAAAAACAAAAACAAAAACATTAGCTAAAACAAAATCGCTCATCTCTTCCTACCAAAAAAAAAAAAAAAAAAAAAAAAAAAAAAAAAAAAAAAAAAAAAAAAAAAAAAAAAAAAAAAAAAAAAATAGAAGAAGAAAAGAAAAAGAAAAACCCATGGAGCCATAATACTGCTGGCCTTAATGTGAAAGGTTTCATAATTTAGTCCTTCCCAAAAATTAAGGCACAGGACTGATTGCAGTTATGAAACATGGAAAACGCTGGCTTTTCAGCCACTTAATATCCTCCTGTTCTATCCTTGGAGGAGAGCCAAAAGGGATTGAAATCTTCTGAAAGACTAAAAGATGATTATCTTCTTTGGCTCTACTGTTTGACTCTAAATTTCTAGCTTTTGAAAAAGGTAGAATAATTCAGTAGAGGGCAACAGCTTTTTTCCTTTTTCTTAAAATTATGTTAAATGATGTTCATGTATTCTCATACAACTTCATATCAAAGAGTAACTGCAATAAATGGCAGCCTTTGTAGACTTACTGTAATGGTGCAGGAAGGGCTCTACTGCCCTTAAATGAGTTCCCCATCTAAAACCTGGAGTTTTAACTTGTAATGAGGTTTTCCTGAGATAAAATGTAAATACTCTTAAAGATTAATACTAATCATTGTTACCTCAGCATGAATGACTTTACTAGGCCCTCGCTCCAGGTCTAGTTTTAAGAGAGGGACATTATATGCTCTGCTGGGAGCCAGTCTCAACTGAGGGGGCTGGGAGGTAGATGGAAGGACCAGGGAGAAGGTACAGAACCTGTTGACACAAGCAGAAAACAGGCATGATGTTACACAGTGTATACCTCTTCAAAAATATACCTTTATTTTATGTCTCCTTTCTCCTTCCAACTAAAGTGAATTTTTTCTCAGTAAGGATAAAGTTGGGGTAAGGATCGAAAACCGTATTTTGGAAATGGAAAGACTAGGGAACTGGGAGACAAGAAGGCATTTCCTGGCAGGGACACATACTCAGAGTCCGTCAAGACTAAGAAGGCATCTTGCACTGCCTCTGCAGAGAGAGCCAAAGCCTTCCAAAGTCTGCGTTAAGCCCTCATCCTGGCCCAGCATTCAGCTGCTCAACTCTCCCCAGGCCTTGTCAACTATTGGGGCATAGATATCTTTCGATCTAGGCAAAGGCACAACCCATACCATTCCACCACCGTGAGAGGAGTTTTCATACATCTCTGACTCTCTCTCAACTTCTATGAAACAATTAATCTTCTATAAGGAACAATTGATTTCTAATCAGATCTTTTCTGGAAAACCGAGATTATAAGAAGATTTATAAATAAGGATAAAGGTGCTTAGTTAATCATATCCTATGAAAGAGGACAATACATTTGGTCTTCTCCTGAAGCCAAATAAATATTAATGAATGAAGAAACATTTCACAATTCTCCCTTCAAAATACTGAAGTCATGATTTTTTTAAAAGAATTATGTACACAAAGTTAGTATAGCTTTGCATGTAGGTTCAAAAACTTTTTGAGCCCATGTAAAATACCTAGAGGAACACAATGCTTTGTGCATAGTAAGTATTCAGTCAACATTGATCAATTAACCATATTTATTGATTCCTTTCCCTCTTCCTCTTCTGAATGTTTCTGAAATAAAATGAGACTATAACTAGGAGCTCAGTTACACTCCCTGCTTTTTCAGACACAAATTCCAAGAGTCCATCCAAACTAAGGAAGAATAGAAAGAAGCACGTGAACCTCTGGTGTTTGGTTTTGGCCTCTATTATTTTGTGACCACTACCTTATCACCTTTGGGCTCAGATTCATATGAGAGCTTGGACTTATGTCCACTTTTTAAATAAATGGGGATGAAAAAATTAACTCTTTTTTAAAATACTAAAATGCCTAAAGCGCTTACTGATTCTAAAGTAGCAAAATCATAACTGAGACCAAAATTATTTTTGGAGGACCCAGGTTCTGTGACGAGTAAAGCTGGCCTGGAGCCTCACTGAAGTTGGCAAAGAAAACATCTTCTCCCTCCACCTTCCCTGGAAACACTTCTCTGTCCCCTGTCTTGATCCAGCGTTGCAAGGTAAAGGCTGACACCAGAACAGGGCACTAGACAGCACAGGGAAAATAGAGAATGGACACACTAATGCATCTCACTGTGCATGTGAATATCATGGGTCCACATGAGCTTTTTATTTCTGGAAACTTGATTTCAGAACTTATTGGGGACCCCTGTCCTCATCTTGGGATTGGGAGAAAAGTTCCTTCACTTCCAAGTAGATCCCTAACAACTTGCCCTGAGAAGTCTGAGAAAGCACACTGCTTTCTTGTTTATAAAGAACTAGTCTAAAATGTTAATATCTTGGTACAAAGAAGACGTGTTTAGACCATGTTTGGATAAAGCTGAGGTAGGATTCTATCTCCATTTAGGCCAGGAGTTACCAAACTTGTTGTGGAAAGCACCAGTCCATCTCCACTAAGGAACTCTGCCTCCGTAGTGTGAAAGCATCTATAGACAATACAGCGTCCAGGAAAAGTAACACCCTTTTTTAAGTAGTTAAAACATTGTTGTGTTACAGAATTACATGCTTATAATTTTGTAATAAAAGATTTGGTATAGATTATCAGCTCCTAAAAAAGGGCATTACTTCTGTCAGACCCTGTATAAATAAATGGACATGGCCCACACTTGACATATGTTTCCATGGGCCAAAGTAACTTTATTTCTATTGCAACCTTGAACCCCTACCACTTGCTGACTGACAAGCGTGTCTGGGCAAGAGCAATTCATTCATGCCACTTCCAAAAATATTCAAAACGCAGTTGAGCATAGTTGCTTAGAAATATTTCAGCATGTTAATAGTTAGATTGAAAATAACTTAAATTTAAAAAATGTGAATTACTTTGGCTTCCCTCTAACTTGAATCCTTTCCCCTTCTCTATCCCTATGGCTTATTCCCACACTTCCTTCTCTGCTCAGGTCTCTGCTCAGATGAAACCATACTATGTGACTTTCTGACCACCAATAGATTAACAAAATAGCAGCTCCTGCCCTGCATTTCCTATCTCTCTTGCCTTGCCTTATTTTTCTCCATAACACTGAATAGTGTCTGATATACTATGTTTTGAATTTATTAAGTTTTTTATCATCCCTAGTTAGAATGTGAGCTCTACAAAGTTAGGGGCTTTGTCTTATTGGCTATTTTCTCAGCACCTAGAACAGCACTTCTTGAATCACTGAATGAATACTATTTACAGTAGAGAGGTGATAAGGTAGTGGATTTAGAACCAGAGGTGGGTTGGAATCCTACCTCTGCCACTTAGTGGTTGAGTGACCTTGGACAAGCTAACCACTCAAAGCTTCAGAGGCTGCAGGAAGAGCAAAGGCCCTGAAATGGGAGCATGCTAGTCAGGGCAGGGTGACCAGGGTACCTGCAGCACAGACTATAGGCAGAACATGGTAAGAGATGGGAGAGGTAAAGATTGAGAGGCAGATTGTGTAGGCTTTGTGTGCTATTTTAAGGACTTTGGGTTTTGCTCTGAGTAAAAAGAGAAGCCAATTGAAGGATGTGACACAGAAGAGTAATGTTATCTATTTTAAGTTTTACTAAGACTGTTTAAAGGTGAGGACAAAGGCAGAGAGATCAATTAGGAGGCTACTGCAATAATCCAGGTGGGAGATGATAGTAGCTTGGGCCAGGTTAGTAGTAGCAGAGGTGATGAAAGATTGTCAGATTCAGTTTGAAGACATAGCCAACGAGATTTGCTGATGATTTTGGTGTAGAAAGTGAGAGGAAAAGAAGAGCCAATGATGATTCCAAGGATCTGAGAGAGGACTATGCAAAGAGCAGGTGTTGGTTCGGGGAATCAAAAATTTGTTTTAGGTCCAGCAAAGTTTGAGAAGCCTATTAGACATCCAAGTACAGATGTCAAGCTGTCAGTTGGATAGATGATTCTGGCATTCAGTGGGGAGACATGGGGATATAAATTTGAGTGTTGTCAATAGGTAAGTCAGAAGTTTCTATCCTGGTTGCTAATAAAAATCACCTAAGGAGATTTTTAAAGAAAAAAATTTTTAATTGTGGCAAAATGCATGTAACACAACATTTATCATCTTAGCCATCTTTTAAAAATATATAGATGGGCTCCAACCAGTAAAATGAGAATTTCTTGGGCTAGGGACTGGGCACTAATATTTTAAACAAATATATTAAGCGTCTAGACTTGGGAAGATGAGGAAAAACTACTAAAAAAAAAAAAGAAAAGAAAAGGAACAGCCTATGATATAGAGGAAACCAGACAAGTGGAATATCCCCAAAGGTGAAGTACAAAAAGTATTTCAAAAAGATGGTAATAATAAACTGTATCTGATACTACTGATGGGTCTAGTAAGATGAGGACTAAAGAAAAATCATCAAACTTAGCAAAATGTAGATCACCATTTTTCTTCTCTTGTGGTGAATTAAAGAGAGATTTTATATTGATAGATACTATCATATTTATTTATATTAAAATAATATCTGGTAGTTAAAAATAGCACCTGTTGACATTACAGCCCATTAGAAGTTTTTAGTCCTGCTGAGTCTACTCATGCATTACCCATAACTCAATAGTTAAGAGAAGGTCAGTTGCTGATTTGGTCCCAAGACTGAGTCTCCTGTAGATTATATGAACCTGCATATTCTTCTCTGAGCTAGAAGGAAAATGGAACCTTTTGATGTGATTATCAAGAAGATGGGATAATAAACCCATCCAGCCACTCCTAGGAGCCAAGCCAAAGTAAGGCAGAAGAGGACTATACACAAGGAGGATAAACCAATGCAGTCACTAAGAAAACAGAGCTCTTCTTTTTATTTGAGAAAATGTCCTCATCTCTTCCCTGTGACAATACCAAACAAATGCGTAACTTATATCATACTTTAAAAGTTAAGAAATTTGAGCTTTGCCAGACTCTGAACCACAGGTAATTCAAAGACTTGAGCTGTTCATTGAGAAAGATCTGCTGCTCAAGTTCAAGTTCATGCCTTCCAGATGTTTCCTCCTGTCCTTGAGAGTCACTTCCTTCTTGCTGACCCTGAATCTGTGCTCAATTCATTCATGAATCTAGTTGGAAGCATCCACTGTTTAGCAAGAGCCTTTCTCCTACCCACACTGAGGAACTAATGCTTCTCCCCACCTTGCTCCACTCCCAAGGGGCAGAAACTGTGATGAGAAGTAATGATGAAATCAAAGATATACATAGAAGATAATATGGGCATCATATAAGGTAGTAATGTCAAAATTCTCCTCCTTCTTGTTATCACTCACTTCTTCCTCTTTACCTCACCTGGATGGTGTATCTTGAACAGGCACCTAGGGTTGTCTCTTGCCCCTAGAGTAGGATTCAGGAGACCTATATGCTTCTCTAGAGGGCCAAGAGGTCTTTAAAGGCTATAGTGTCCCACCCACTTCATCAGAACTGGAAATAAGGTTGGGACCTGGAGCTATAACCTTAATGGGTAATAAAGAGGGGTATTTTCCTAGACCAGATGTTCTCAGTGTGGGGGCTATCTCTGTGGTGTGGACTAAATGCTTGTGTCCTTCCTAATTCCATTTGTTGTAGCCCTAATCCTTAATGTAATGGTATTTCGAGGTAGGGCCTTTAATAGGTGATTAGATTAGGTCATGAGAGTATAGCCCTCATGATGGGATTAGTGCCCTTATAAGAAGAGACACAGGAGAGCTCTCTCTGCCCCATGCAAAGACAGAAAGATGATGCTTATCTGTGAAATAAGAAGAAGGCCCTCACCAAGCACAAAAACTGTCAACACCTTGATCTTGGACTTCCCAGGTTCCAGAGCTGTGAGAAATGTTGTTTAAGCCATGCAGTCAATGGTATGTTGTGATAGCAGCCCAAGTTGACTAAGACACTGAGTATACCTTGGATGGTTGAAAGAACTTACATGCCCTTAGAATAATAACATTTTTCAGAAAAGGGCCCATAGCTCTCATCAGAGATTCAAAGGATCTATGTCTCCCCAAAAGATTAAAGACTACTGAGTTGGAGGGACCCTTGTGTTCTCATGCTGTAAGAATACAAGAAACTTCAGGATTCGGGATACTAGTCTTGGCTTTTATTCCTACTTGAAGACATGTACTCTAGGAGTACTAACAAATATGATGGCATAAGAAAGGTTCAAGAGGATACACATTTTCTTTATCCAATATTGTTACTGTCCACCTGAGAATGTTTATTTTCCACAATAAAATATAGAGTCCAATCTGTTGACAATCATTAGCATGCACTTGGGCTATTTTCCTTATAATCTTTTAATAACATCAACCTTTGATCCAAGGAAGCTAAGTCATTGGGGTAACCCTATTCCGGCTTTTTCCCCTATTCTACTCCCATATTATAATGCATTCCAAAGCCAAATAAAGTTTTTTGGTGGTTAATTGTATTAATTTTCTATTCCACTGAGCCTTTAGACCAGGTAATACACCTGTAATGCAAGAGGTCATCTGACTGTTTGCATTGTATGGACTGTACAGCACAGGTCGAAGGACCAGTATCAGCTTTATTACAGCACTGAGAAGGAAAGCAAGAAAAATATGACTCACGATGAATGAACCTTGAAATCATGATGCTAAGTGAAAGAAACCAAACATAAAAGGCCACATTTTGTAAGATTCTATTTACATGAAATGTCAAGAATAGGCAAATCTCTAGAAACAGAAAGTAGGTTAGTGGTTGCCAGGGGCTGAGGGAGGGGGGAGTAGGGAGTGACTCCTAATGGGTACAGGGTTTCTTTTTGGGTGATGAAAACGTTTAGAGGGTGGTGGTAGTTGTGCAATGTTACAAATATACTAAAAACCATTGAGTTGTACACTTATAAGGGTGGATTTTTATGATGTATGAATTATTTCTCAATTAAAAAAAGAAGAAAGAAGAGATGTGACTCAAAAGGATTCACCACATTTATGACTAAATCTCTTATTTGGCAATTAATTTAGGGCATAGTCTTGAGTTATTTCTTATATGTACAGTTCCATGCTCTTTAACCTCCCCCTGCCCCCCACCACAATGGAAATCTTTTTATTGGCTTTTCCACTTACAAAAATAATACGTAGCTACTTTTTTAAATTCTAAAAATACAAGAGAACATAAAAAATTGAATAATTTGAAAACAACCACTCAAAGAGAGTCACTATTAACATTTTGGTGTATATTTTTCCAGATTATTTTTCTGTACATATGCAACAGATAAAATATTTTAGAACTATATTAATGTTTTTCTCTTTTGCACTTCATTATATGTCACCACTCCTCATTCTGTATGAAGCATCTTTTTTCCTCAAACCATTAGGATTCTTACAGCAGGAATACAATGATGGAAAGAGTCCATTTTCAGTTTTTGACTTCTAAACTAAGATTTTTTTTATCAGACATTAAAAGTTTTGAAAACTCCACTTTGAGAACAGAGAAAGGTATTTTTAAATTATTTTATCTCTCATTAACATAAGAAGAGACAGGGTCAATCAACTAAATCACAGTTTTACTAAAAGCCTGGAGTAGAGAAATATCAGGATGAGGCAAGTGTATTTAGGGGTCAGGGGGATGGGGAAGCTTTAGTGCAGAGGATTACAGGAAAAAGAAAACAGGGGAAGGGGAAGTAGACACTCAGACAGGTGTATTTTGAACTGCTACTTTCTGGACTGAATTCCCCGAGGGGAAGCGTATTGGACAGTTTCTTTGCCCTGCCCCCGATAAGAAACTGCAGCTCAGGAAGATTTCACACTAGTATGTGTCAGGGGTTGAGCAATAGTAGAACAACAGTGGGATGTGACTGGGCAGACTAAGAAGAACAGCAGTCCCAAACTGGTCTTGGCGCCCCTGTGACACAGAAGGACCCCCTCCAGGGGAAATCCAGAAATTAGATGAGCATTAGTTGGAGAGAAGTTACTGTACATTGACCAGACAAGCTAACCTGCAGTGGAAACCAGCCCCAACCCCATGCCATGAAGAGGGGTGAGTACTCCCATGCCTAAGACACCCTCTTGGGAAGGAGGAGGGAGAGGTGGAAACAGCCTTATTGGGGAACTGAACTTTGAATTGACAAATATTTACCTATAGAGACCATTTTAAATCAAAATGCATTTTTAAGCCCCAAGAGACTATTTAATCTGGAGGAGACACAGATAACTTCAGTTGGAAGGGTGAGGAGCATGTAAGATCAGATCAGTTGAGAAAGCAAAGAAGCCACATGCTTTTGCTTCTGAGTAGAGCAGTGCCCTCTCTCCAGATCCTATACTTTTAGCAAATGAAAATGTATAAAAGTTTATCAATATTTTTAGCATACACACTTTTGTAACCTTATGTTTTTCACTTTATAGCATTATTTATTTTTTGTTTGTTTATATATATTTTCTTCCCCCAACGAGGCTATAGATATGTTGGGGACAAGGACAGTACTTTTTATTTCTTCGTATCAACTTCCAGGTTGATCATAAAGCAGACACTGTGTGTCACTGCCACCTAAAACATTTCTAGTTCTGTCCTGTGCACTTGTAAGTGAAAAAAAAAAAAAAAAGATCTTGAAACAAGCAGATTGTTTGGAAGAAATTGCCCGTGGAAACAGCATTGAATCGATACCTGAGTTCTCATCCTGATCAGTCACTGACTTTAGGCAAGTCACTTCATCTCTTTCTTTCTGTAAATCAGGGACAATGCCTTCCCTACCTTACATGCGTATGTGAGACTCAAAAGGAAATTGACAAGAAAAAAAATTGAGATTTCTGAATTAAATTACAATGGCAGGAGAGTAAGAGAAAGAAAACAACCTGTTAATAGCTGTGGACCAGCTCTGACAAAAGACTGCTCACATTCCTGTCTATCTGTTGGAATTTAGGATTAACTTCCAGGTGGCTATTTCTGCAGTTATCCAAAAGAGAATAGCCAGGCGACAACCCCACGGCCATCCTGACTCCAGGAGCCTCCACTTGTTTACACAAGAACTTCCCAATCTGCTGCCCACGGTTAATCCACAGGAGCAGATGCTTTTTCTTTCAGGACTCTGCACTATCCCAGAGCTGGACCCACTTCAGCTTCTCCCACCCCCTTTGTTGATAGCTAATGTAAATTCTTTCGGAATGGCTTACACCCCCTCCTCCCTGCCCCCACTTGATGTGTAACACTGCTCAACAACTCCAGGATGGGGGACATGTTTGTTGTCTTCTCACCCACCCCTGCTGGTGGTGGTGGTTCAGACGTCATGCCCCAGGACCTAATAAACCCTTTATTAATTAATTAATTTATTTTTATTTCAATTATATTTGACATACAATATTATATTAGTTTCAGTTGTAGAACATGGTGATTAGATATTTATATTACTTACAAAGTGATCACTCTGTTAAGTCTAGTACTTGTCTGACACCATACATAGTTATTACAATATTATTGAGTATATTCCCTATGCTGTACTTTACATCCAGTAACTGTTCTTGTGACTAGTAATTTGTATGTCTTAATCCTTTCTCCTTTTTCACCCATTCCCCCAACCTGCTCCCCTCTAAACCCTTTCTTTTAAAAAGAGATTTTCAACCGTCGAAGTTAAATTTTTTTGCTTAACAAAATGATCAAATGTAATGTTTAATCCAAATCTAATTTCAGAAGTGATCCAGACTAGAAATCTCAGGATGAGGTCAGGCTGTCTTTGCTGGGATTTCCCTCCTTGCACAATCCTCCTTTAAATCCATTGCTGTAACAACAGCTGCACACCCCCCACTTTGCCCCCGACCCTCACCGTCATCAGCTCCTTCTGCAGCAGCCAGACTGAAGTCAATGATCTCCCAATAAATACTTGTTTTTAAAGAACAACTGAAAGGGGAATTTCCTGGTGGTGTGGTGGCTAGGGCTTGGTGCTGTCAATGCTGTGGCCTGGGTTCGATTCCCAGCCAAGGAACTACCCACATAAAGAACAACTGAAAGATTTTTACTTAGCTGACTTGTGACTGTTCCCTAGACACAAATGGAAAAAGTTATTTAGAGACAGGAAAACAATAAGGGCATTTTTCATTCTAACAGTGATTAAAGATTATTAATCCTTTCCACTTCACCAATTAGCAGGTCTTACAGGTCTTGATTGAAAATAAACAAATAAAAAGTAAGAATTTTTCTCCACATAACAGTAGTCTCCATTTATGACATAAGCAAGCTATGCAGCCAGGACATCACCAGCCAAGGCACTACACCTTGATTTCTAACCAAGAGGCCTCTTTATGGTGTATGGTATATACTTTATGGTATATACGTTATGGTATATGAAGTATGGCTCTAGATCCTCAGTAAAACTCACAGTTTGGTTTCAGAATCTAAAATAAGCATGATCCTGAATAATTCTGGTTTTTTAATCCGACTCCAAATTAAGTATCTCCCATTCACCATTTAAACAGATCTCTGAGAAGGATCTTCTTAAAAAATAAAAGATTTTTTAATGTTGAACAACTACTCATTCACTCAGAAACATTAAATGAGCACTTGTTGTATGCTAGAAGCTATGTAAGCACTGGGATACAAAAACAAATCAAGCTCAGTTTTAGTAGGGAAAACAGATATGTCAGACAAGTCGTTCTGCACTACAGTTAAGTGCAATGATAGATTCGCTGGCCTAGAGGGAGGACCCAGAGAACCCGGGTTAAGTGCTATAGGAAAGGTTTCATGGAAGAGGCCCTTGAGCTAGATGTTTTCATTCATGTATTCATGCCACAAATACTTAACTGTACTCTCTTGGCAGGCATTGTTCTAGGTACTGGGAACAAAACAGACGAAAATCCCTTTTCTCATGAATTTACATTCTTATATAGACAATAATGAAGGCAAGTAAATACATGACTCGTTTATTTAACTAAAGTGGTGTGCTAAAAAAAAAAAATTAAACCACAAATATAGATTTGAGATTGTGGATGAGAAGGCCATAGAAGGTCTCCCTGAGAAGGTGACTCTTCATGTTTAAAGAAAGTGTGAGAACAAGTCCTAGGGACACCATGGGATGATAAGGCAGAAGACAGCAAGCACTGGGACCCTGAAGTACACAAGTCCCTGGAGTGTTTGAGGAAGATCAAGGTCAATGTCCCTAGAGCAGAGTAAGTAAGAAAATGAATAGTGGGAAATCAGATCGGAGAAGCAACTGACAAGGAGGGCAGACTTTGGACAGGAAGTCACTGGGAGGTTCTGAGCAAGGAGTGACATTATCTGAGATGACACTGCACGATAGTGTTCACAGGGGCAAGAACAGACAAGGCCAGTTGGGAAGTCATTGCAGTAGGCCAGGAGAAAGATGGTGGTTCTGGACCAGGGCAATGGGAAATGATCAAATTCTGGATATACTTGTATTTTGAAAGTACAACTATTAATAATATGACTTGGTGACAGATTGATTGTGAAATGTGAGACAAAAGAATCAGAAAAGCAGCAAAGTTTTTTTTGGCCTGATAGAGTTGCCATCAATTGAAATGGGACAGACTGGAAAGAGTTGGTTTGGGGCATAGACCTAATGTTCATTGAACATGTTAGGGATGAGATATCTATATCTAACTAGAGATATAAAACACACAGTTATATATTTAGGTCTGAAGTTAAGGGCAGAAGTTGAATTTGGAGACATAAATTTGGGCCCTATCAGCATAGAGATCAAATTTAATGCGATGAGTTTGGATAAAATCACCTAGAGAGGATGATATAAAAGAAAATAAAGAATATAAAATATATAAAAGAAAAAAAGAAGACTAAAGAAAGAAAATAAAAGCATTCCAGACAGAGGGGGAAACTTGTGTGATGACAAGAGGGTAAAAACAGAAATTACTTTCATTAAGCCAGAACTGGAGTTAGCAAACTTTTCTATAAAGAGCCAGGTAAATGTTTTAGACTTTGTGGGTTTTACCATCCCTGTTGCAACTATTGAACTCTGCCATCAGAAAGCAGCCCTAGACAACACTTAAATGAGTGAAAGTAGCTGTGTTCAAATAAAAATTTATTTATGGGCACTGGAAGTTGAATGTAACATAATTTTCACATACCACAAAGTATCTTTTTATTCTTTTCACGCTAAATATGTAAAACCATTCTTAGCTCACAGGCCATACAAAAACAAGCAGCAGGTCAGGATTAGTTCACAGGCTACCGTTGGCCAACTTCTGAGCTAGAATATAGGGTACAGTCAGGGAGCAATCGATGGCAACTGAAATTACAGAAATAGTGAGACGTGTATGTAACGGATTAGAAATATTAGATATAAAGTGACTGGCACATGGTATGCACTCAGTGAATGATATATATCATTATTGATTTGATGGGTCATATAAAGGGAACTAGCCGCAAACTTTAAGGAAGTGAAATTTATAATCAAAACTGAGACCTACAATCACAGGATTTAGCAATAACTAAACCAAGAGAAGGAAGAGGATAAATGAGGCCTGAAGTGAAATAAGAATGGGGATTACTTGAGGGGTCCCAAATGTACCAGCAAAATATCCTTGATGATATGCACTATAGAAATGTACACATGGATGATGAGATGTAATGATACTTAAATTTTACAAAACAGATGTGGAAATTCATTGTGGTTGATGGCATGATTTATTTGCAGTCCATGAATTAAGATCTTAAATCATTAATACAAAAGTTATTTCAGAGCACGTGAACCATAGTTCTGTGATGCAGGAGCTTCTTTAGTTATATGCAAGCTTATCAAACCAGAGAAAAACATGGTGTACCAATGTTTGAGTTTAAAGTGCTCCCATCCCATGCAGAATCACCACCAGGTAGAATGTGTGTTGTGTGGTAGAGTGAACTACCAATCCTCCCCACTAAACCACCTCCCTACTAGCAGGGCAGAAGGTCAGGTGGACTGGTTCTTCTGCTTCCTATTAGTTGGGTGAACTTAGCCCAGGCTTTAATTTTATTGGGCCTCACTCTTCTCTTCTATAAAATGGAACTAATAATTTATTTACCCATTTGAAAGGTGGCAAGCAAACTGTTTACTTTTGGGTTCCTTTCAGTTAATTTTAATCAATAAGACAACTGCCCAGTGACCTGGCCTGCAAGATTCTCTAATTACCATTATTTTAAAAATAAATTGTATTTTATTGCATTATAGATGTAAAATATGATCATTGTAGAAAATATGGAAAATACTGAAAAAGAGAAATATGGTCATAGAGAGTGTACAAATCCCAAGAATATCACTATTAAAATTTTGAAGTACTTTTGTCTTTTTATAATTATTATTATATTTTAAATTTCCAAATTTTTTGCCATCACAAAATTTCACTTCTCAGCCTGCCATAAAAATAACCTGAAAACACAAGAATACATTAATATTATGTAACAGACATGCTTCTTCAGTATATAAAACAAAACTTCACAATCCACCAATAATATATGATTAACATTCTTGAGGATGTGCTCCAGGACTGTTTGTTGAATACTTGAAAATAAAAATCAGAGTTCCATTTTTAAAGAACAGCTGGCTGTGACTCCTCTGCAGTTTGGGATTTATAGTCCCTTCTGATTCTTAGCTGTAATTAACTGACTAGAAAGATTTTACGACACTGAATTAACAATGCAAACACACAGTTCTATGATGAAAGTCTGTTTTGTCATTCTTCATGTCTCTATATTTTTTGAAATCGTAACTATTTTTCAAAGAGGCTATTAGATAACAGATCAAATTATATTACATGGCAACTATAAAGCTCCTTTTTAACCAGAATAGAAACATTCCCAGGAATCATCTTACACCCTACAAATAAACTTTAAGGAATATTTGACAAAGTAAACTCCAGTCTAATAAGGTATTGTCCCTTGACAAATGTTTAGAAAGGAACTAGAGCTATGATAATAAATTAACACATAGCTACTGAGCATTTCCTGGCTGTTGCTTCAGTTCTCAAATTTCTGTCCTGCCCTTCACAATATTATTGTTGTGATATGGGAAAGGTACACGTTGTTAATGATTTCTGTGACTATTGTTTTGTCCACACTCTCCAGAAAGCCCTTTCAAAACTGTTCTTTGAAATCAGGCTTTATATGTACGCTCCAAGTGAAAGTTGGGCATTTGCCAGTGAATTGAATGTCAGTGTCAATTGTCGGGGCCAGGAACCCTTCTGTGAAAGGCAGTTTGTTACAGAAGAAGGAGCACTGGGCTAAGGTTCTGGGTCCTAATTCAACCCCTACCACTTACTAGTTTTGTGTGCCTTGGCTATTTACTTAAACCAAATGAGCTTTCGTTTCCTTTTCTGTAAAATGAGGATAATAGTGACTGCCCTGCCTATCTCTTAGGGTTGTTGTGAGGAACAAATAAAACACTGCAGGTAAAAAGTGCTAAGTAAATGTCAATTTTTAAACATTGTGGGGAAATATACATATAAAATTTACAATTTTAAACATTTAGGGTGTGCAATGCAGTGACATTGAGTACATTTACATTGTTGTGCAATCATCACCACCACCTATCTCCAGAACTTTGCATCTTTCCAAACTGAAACTTTAACACCCCATAACATGCTATCCCCAGCCTCTGACAACCACCATTCTGTTTTCTGTCTCTATGAATTTGACTACTCCAAGTACCTCATATATGTGAATCATACGCTATTTGTCCTTTTATGTCTGGCTTATTTCACTTAGCATAACATTTTCAAGGTTCACCCATGTGTACCATGTATTGGAATTTCCTTTCTTTTTAAGGCTGAGTAATAGTCCATTGTGTATATAAACTATATTTTATCTATTCATCTGTTAGTGGACATTTTACTTCTTTCCCCCTTTTGGCTATTGTGAAGAAATAGCTGTTTGAGTTCCTGCTTTCAATTTTGGGTATACACTGAGTAGTGGAATGCCTGGATCATATGGTAATTTTATGTTTGATATTTCTAGGAACTATTCCACAAAGCCTGCATCATTTTTACATCTCTATCAACAGTACATAAGGGTTCTAATTGCTCTCAAATCCTCACCAACACTTGTCACTTTTTGTGTGTGTGTGCTTTTTGGTATGTGGGTAGCTCTCTGGCAGGGAACTCCCCATTTTCATATACATATGAAAAATATATTGTTGTGCCTTCTAATAGTTGTGAAATAGTATCTCATTGTGAGTTTGATTTTCATTTTCCTAATAATTAGTGATGTTGAGCATCTTTTCATGTGCTTATTGGCCATCTGTTTTCTTCTTTGGAGAAAAGTCTTTTCAAGCCCTTTGCCCATTTTTTAACTGAGTTGTTGGGTTTTTTGTTGTTGAGTTATAGGTATTCTTTATATATTCTGAATGTTAATCCTTTGTCAGATATATGATTTGCCTATTTTATACCATTCCATGAGTTGCCAATCATTTTTACTTTTATTCATATACAAAATCCTATAAAAATATGCTCAGTTTTACTCCATGGAGTTTTAGGAACTGAGAACACTCTCAGTTTTACTCCACTCTTCCTCTATCAGCGGTTCTCAACCTGTGGGTCGCGACCCCTTTGGGGGTCAAACGACCCTTTCACAGGGGTCACCTAAGACCATCGGAAAATTTATGCGGACATGTACTTATGCGGACCAGTCACACAGGTGTAGAGAGCAGCTACCAATAATTTTCTGGGGAGTTCCCTGGTGGTGTAGCGGCTTAAAGCTTCGGCGCTGGCACTGTCAGTGCTGTGGCCTGGGTTCGATTCCCGGCCAGAGAACTATCCACATACAATAATAATAATAATAATAATAATAATAATAATAATAATAATAATTTTCTGGTTGGGGGTCACCACAACATGAGGAACTGTATTAAAGTGTCGCGGCATTAGGAAGGTTGAGAACCACTACTAACATGATACCACAGTTTAAAGACCAGATTTTAATTGCCAACTTTTTTCTTCTGATTTAAGTAATAAGAAAAAATATTTCAAACTCCCCCCTACTCACAATCTGTCTCAGTATGATATTTAATTTAGTAGCAAATTAGAAAGTGGTTTTCTTTACCTCTTTACCTGCTGACACAACAATTAGATAGATTAACAGATATGACAACAGAAAACCTTAGGCTCTATATGCCTGAGGGGAGAATATAGAGACACTTTTTAAAAATAATGCTTCCTCTTTGTGCCCTGTCATTCACCATCCACAAAGAAAAGATGAACAGGTCATATCCTAGTAGAGAATAATCACCCTCTCCAGAGGCAAACTGTTAAATTGAGGTGGAAATAGCACTCAAAAAAATATTGAATACCTACTGCTCTTTTTTAGTCATTTACTTTACAAACTTGATAGACTCGGCTCTGTGTTAGGTGCTGGAGATACAAAAATAAAATGGGCACAATTCCTGCCCTCAAGGAGCTCTCCCCACAGGTGGAAAAGAATGAACAAGTAAATGGACCATTACAATACAATATGGTGAGTACCAGGGAGCTCTAAGGATAATTCTCAGCTAACTAGTGTGAGGAGTATCTCAGAAGTACTGTATTTTGCTGTGTACAATGCACTCCTATGTATTATGCATACCCATGTTTTTGGCCCAAACTTTCAGGGAAAAAAAGTCAAATTTTTATTTTTGCATATGGATATTGTTATTGATTTCTTGAGTTATACTTTTAACTCATAAGCATAAGTAAAAGAATAAAAACATTTATATAGATACAGAATTAGTACTACCCATGTAAAATCCACATCCTTATTTTTCCTTCACAAATCTGGGCAAAAAAAGTGCACATTATACATGGCAAAATATGGTATCAAGCCTATTGCTAACATGTAGGGGCTTATGAAATCCAATGTAAAACCTTATGAAATGTTATTTACTGTTATTACATTCTTGGTATTTCTTTTAGTACTAAGAGATAGGGTATATAACCACATAGGATTTTATGTCTAAATTTTTAAAAATTTGTTTTCATTATAAAAATAATGCACTCTTGGGAGTTCCCTGGTGGTGTAGTGGCTTAAGGCTTCGGCGCTGGCGCTGTCAGCGCTGCGGCCTGGGTTCGATTCCCAGCCAGGGAACTACCCACATACCAAAAAGCAAAAAAAAAAAAAAAAATAATGCACTCCTATTGCAGACAGTGTAAGCAATGCAGAACTCATTAGAAGTAACCATCATTAACAGTTCGCTATGTTCTATTTCATCTAAGATGCCAATGACTGTAAGACGCATCCTCAATTCAAAGGTGCTAAAAAAGTGGAGAGAAGAAAGGATTTTTAATAAGCACTTGATGTCTTGGGTGTATATGAGCAGAGGGCAGAGGCGCCACGGCAGTCCTGAACAAACTGTACAGGAGAATCAGCAAAACATCTGGCTTGCATGATTTAAAGATGATTATATTCATTTTTATAATAATGTTTAGTACTTCTAGGTGCTGTATATTGCAATAAAAGGTAAGCATTCCGGAAATCCTTGGCTCTTATAAAGTACTCCCAGACTTATACATACTACCTTGAGTAGGTTAGGGAATATGATCCTTACCCTTCGGAAGATTTATTCTGTATTACTCAAGTGAACCTTTGCCTGGAAAGAGATAAATTTCTAGTTTCTGAAACATTGGTCAATAAATATATATTGGTCCCACATGGACTTAACAGGTATGAAAGAGCATATGGCTTTTTTTTTTTTATTCATCATCCCATATTTATTTTCTCCTCTAAAATCCAAAGGGTTTTAAGGAATGAAAAATGTTGAGATGAAACCTGTCCAACTGTCGGGGCTCTTTGTTTTAGAAACATGAAGGAGACAGCATGGTATAACAGAATACAACAGGAAGACCTGTGTTTGGAGACCTAGGTCCTACTCTTAGATCTACCACAAATTAGATGTGTAATTTTAGATAAATCACTTAACCTCTCTAGACCTCTCTCATCTCTAATTGCTCCATCTAGTCCATAGTTTATTGTGATGATCAAAAGAAATCATAAATGTGTAAGCACTTCAAAAAATTTAATACATGCATATTATAAGGTATTATTAATATATGCATTTATTATTGGTCTGCAATGCAACTCTGGACTCAGGTAATAGTATCCCTTACTTTGAGCCCTGTACTTCACAAACATAAACACATACAAATTTATTAAATATCTATCAACACGTTCCTAGAAGACATCCCTTCAATTCCAACAATAGCAATGATACTCTGTGGAGTGATTCAAAAAAATAAAAGAATCTTTTCTGGATCTGAGCAAGATTAAACACATCAAATTTGACCTCACAGCCACTCTGGTTTAACAATGAAGATGCCATTTAAATAATGTAAGAGCAGTTAGATTTAATTTAGACAAGAGAGTGAGATGCACTAGGATAAAGTGTTACAATAGAAGATCCTCAAATAAATAAGGAATTGTGATCTATGGTGGAAAATATGTTTTATTTGGTTCTACAGATAATTTATAATAGAAAAACATTTTATAATTTTGCTAGACATCACAAATAGGGCTCAGATATCTCTGAATATTTCACACAGGGCAGGAACCATGTGTGTTCATGGTTGTGTTGACACTCAGCTCTTGGCCACAGACCAGTGACCAAAACAGCCATCATTTTTTTAGCAAGAATAGATGAGATCAAGTTACAGTCCTTTCAGGGAAGACCTTAAGGGTGTTTTGAGATAATTCGTCATCCAAAGCACGTTCCATAGAAAATTCTCTTTATAATCCCAGCCTCTTGGTCAATATAATTAGGCTTTAGGACAATTTTATAGAGTTTGAGACCTCCTATCTTTTATATAATAGAGACATTTAAGTTTACATTTGCTTTGTATCCAGTCCCCAAACTAGAAAATAGAAAAGGATGAGGGGTTAAGATAATTATCTGAATAACAGTCCAGATAACCAATTAACAATTAGTCTGTTTTGTCTAAACTATTCACATATTCCTATGGCAAAGTCCTTTCTCTGTTTGAATTAATTGTGAAAGCTCAAATTTCCACATGCAGTAACATTTTCGGACTCTTGAAATAAACTCATCTGCAGTAAAGTACGTTCACAGTACATTTCTTAAATTCTGAGATGCTTTTGAATGTAGGATTAACTAAAAATGTAATAACCACTTTTTTTAAGGAAAAAAATAAAGACTAAAATTAATTCCAATTTTAGAAACACTGAAGTGTGTGTGTGTGGGGGGGTGCCGTAGAATGGAGAAATCAGCAAAACAGGATTTTTAAAAGATGTATTTCAAAATTAAGGAAGTTATTATAAAGGGGTAGAGGGTGTAGGAGAAGAGACAGGGACATAAATATATGGTGATGGTAAGAGAACTGACTCTGGATGATGAACACATAATACGTAGACGATGTATTGTCGAATTGTACACCTGGAACCAATGTAATTTTTACTAATCAATGTCACCCCAATAAATTTAACAATAAAAAAATAAAAAAAAGTAAGTTATCATAATTCTTATGGGAGGCCATGGGGAGTGATGGAGTCAAAAAAAGGTGTACATGCGGGTCATTACATAAGAGCATCATGGTGGCACTCAGCTCTGGTCATAAAGGCATAGCATGAGAAGTGCAGCCCTAGCTGAAAGGACACCAAGAGTAGGGAGAAGGGGGCTTAAAAGTAGTCAGGGTGATGCAGCGGTCAGGCATAAAAATACATTACATCAGGAAACTTGCCTATAGCTTGGTCTGCCTCCAAATAACCCTAAATAACCAGAAACCTATAAGAAGTTATTAAAGTGAGCCCTTATTTCTGTAACTTCTTCCCTTAGCTTATTGTCAAAACCTAATGAGCACGCAAAGCACAAGACCTTTGAGTTAGCCTTCTTTTTTTTAAATTTAATTTAATTTTTTATTGCTAGACTTATTGGGGTGACATGTGTTAACAAGAATTACATCGGTTCCAGGTGTACAATTCTACAGTGCATTGTCCATGCGTTGCATTATATATTCAGAATCCAGTGTCAGTTCTCTTTCCATCACCATGTACCTGACTCCCCCACCCTCTCAGTTAGCCTTCTTGAGAAACAGGGCTGACTGTTGTACTTCCTGGAACATTTAAAATTCTATTTAATCTCATTTAGTTGTAATGGTAAAATATTTTTATTTGTATTGTGAAGAAATGCAAAATGTTTTGAGACTAAATACCAAAGGGTAGAATCATTAGGTGTTACTGTGTTTAGCCAATAATTGGCTCCTTTCCTATAATGGATGAACCGCTTTCAGAATGGAAAAAGTAAATTAAACAGAAAACAAATTCTCTACATAAAGGTCATATGAGCTCTTTGTAACTAGGAATGAGGTATTACAGTAACTTGAGTGAGCACCTGGTATTTAGTTCAGGTGATTTGATTCACTCTGTAAATGCCAATAGGTAGTATTTGTAAGTCTGAACTATTATAATGGTCGTTTGCCAGTAATAATCGCATCCAGTCGTTCTCTGACTGGAAAAAACAACATAAAAACTGTGAACACTATGTGACTAAATAGGGAAAATAAATATAAATATCCTATAACAGTTAGGGAATAGGAAGTGTTTGAAGATGGAGAATAGAAAAGGAAACAGGCATTCAGGGCCGTCTTGGCAGTTTTGATGCTGTCTTCAGCTCTTTCAAAGTCTACGTGGGTACAAACTGCTACAAAACATCTTCAACATGTGTCTGTATTCCTCATTCCTAACTCCTTCTTTCTAGGTAAGGAGAACACTTTCGTTTTTATGTGTGGTTCTAGTTCTTAAACCCTGGGTAAGAGGACATCAGTAGGAATTAGCCAGATGAAGTGTGGCAAAGGAATGTGGGCGAAGCTTTTTGGCGGAAAGTGGTAAGTCATTAGATTGGGGCTGGGTCAAAAACAGCAAGAGGAAGGTGATAGACGAACAGGTGGAAGCTGCAAAGGCACAGACAGAGTAGTCCATCAGGTTCTAGTCATATCTTTCTTCTGTCAACTCTGCTTTGGGAATGCCCCTTCCCCTTGTCAATTAGTCCCTTTGTCCTGCCCCAGGTCATGGCTTCTAACTTGGTTCCTGTAAAGAACAGGCCAATAACTAACCTCACCCTTCTGGGTTTGGCACTTGAGCAAGTCACCTTCTAGCTTCCTCCCTGTTGTCCACCCCTGACATTCATTCCTGTTAAACCTCTTTATTCAGTGCATTTTGCTGCTTGTTTGGCTGTTGTTCCAGATGCCTAACATGCAGTTAAATTAAACTTAGCTTATTGATCTTTCTTTGCTAGACAGAATACACTTAACTCAAAATAAGAGCTTAGTTTTTGTTTTTTTAATGATTTCCAAAGAAATAGCCAAGAGCCAAGGGCTAAGAGCCAAAAAAGCAAATAATAATGATGATAGCTATGAAAATGGACTTTTCTTGGTTGCCTCCTCATTGTCTTAGCCCTGCCTTTTCTCCTCCACTATATCTTGATTTTGATTTGAGGAATCCACCCCACCCCATGCAGCCCGTGTGCTTCCAGAGAAGCTGACCCACCGCCTGCTTAATTTAAGCCAACCATCACATTCCATCTTCTCATGCACAGCTTTTGGTTCCAGCACAGGCCTGTGATTTAAACGAGTAAATATCAGTATACTTGCTGGACTGCTGGGACCAAGCCATTCTCTCTAGATGTCGATGAGGGAATATGTACTGTTTGGAGCTGTTGACAGTTGTCTTGGGATCATGATTGTTGCCAGCTTTAGGATAAAGCTGGCATTGCAGAAGGCAGAGTTGGAAAGATGGAAAGAAACTAAACCCTTAGTGACTGAGGACAGAGAAACAATCCTACCCTACCTCGGGCTTGGACTTTTTAATGTCATGAACCAATACATTCTCTTATCATTTAAACTAGTTTGAATTGTGCTTTTTTTGTTACTTGAAACAGAAAATATTTTATGCTATATATCTACTATTTATTGAGAGCCTATTATGTGCCAGGCTTCGTAGTGGGTGTTCTACAATGACTAATTCTCACAACCACATTTTTTCTTATTTTTTTTTAAATTGTGGTAAAATATACATAATATGGAATTTCCCATTTTAACCTTTTTTAAGGATATAATTCAGTAGCACATGTTATGCAACCATTAGCACTATCTATTTCCAATCATAAACACATTTTGAGGTGGGAATTAATATCCATATTTTAGCAAAATAGAAACTGATCCTCAGCGGGTGGGATAGTTAGAATTTAAACCCAAGTTTACCTGACTACAAAGCCCATGTTTTTTTTCTACTTCATTATTATGACAAATAAAATTATCAAGCAAGGAAACAGAAAATCTTGGTCAAATTACCAGCCCAGGGTCCACAACACAGAGATTAGGATCTTGGGAGGTACAGATCCAGCAAACAGGAAACAAGGAAGGAACAAAAACTTATCAAAATCCAAGTTATCAAAGGTAGCACACTCGAGCTTGCAGTCAAGGGAGATAGGGGAGACTATTTTGGTTCAAGAAGTAGGGTTTGAAAGGGGTTCATCAGTGGAGACTTCAGGAATACCTGATTGTATTTGTTCACCCTACCCGGGTTTGTAGGTGAATAGTCCTTGCCCTACCCACTTACATCCCCAAAGGATTCTGACCTGAAGATTAGTAATAAACTATATTTTAAAACAAAAATATCCTCACTTTTATGTTAAGCATTCATTAAAATAAGTCATATAATAAAGTTGATCCATATCAAGAGGGAGACACATCCTGTGTTGGGGCCTGGTCCTTTAAATGAGGTCTGTAATGACTGGAAAGCTCTATTACCTTCTTGTTAGGACAAGATGGATTCCAAGTAGTGTTCCCTAAAAAAAAATTATAAGCTTCTATGCTAAAAGCTATCCACCTTTGATGAGTATCTCTTAATTGTTTACTTTTTAACTAAGAGTTTTTAACTAGGGCTATTAGAACTCTAGAGGGTGTTTAATCTGTTGATCTGTTTGTTTTAAAAAGTCTGACTCCTTTCATTGTGATCCTACATAAGTAGTAGCTTGGAGGGTTTTAACTTATATAAAAAGATCAGCTCTCAAATTTTCAATTTCATAAGTGAATTTCTACAGTGTCAGAGGCTATCTGTCAGTGGGGGAGGGAAAGTTATGAGAATGGATTGAATAAGACTCCCCGGTGTTTTTACACCCTCCACACCAAGGTCCCTTTTCCAGCTATGTAATGAACAAAAATATTAACATTTTCTCAACATTTATTTTATATATAAACTAAGTGCTGACCTTAATAATTTTTTGCACACTAAATAGAACTATGACTGGGGCAGGAGCTCCATGGAGCCAATGTCATTTGACATGTTTGACACGTGTATGATGCTTATCACCTTTCTCCCTTCTAGAACAGCCCATCATATGTGTGGACAGACTGTTAGGCAGTACAGTAATCTGAAAAATAAAATATAGAAAACTGAATTTTTCTTCTTTAAAAAATGTGTGTGTGTGTGTGTGTGTGTGTGTGTGTTAATAGGCTATTTCTTTAGAGCAGGTTTAGATTCACAGAAAAATTGAACATACAGTACAGAAATTTCCCACATACCCCCTGCCCCTACACACGCATAGCGCCCCCATTATTAACATCCCTCACCAGAATGGTACATTTATTACAACTGATGAACCTACATTGACACATCATTATTACCCGAAGTCCACAGTTTGCATTAGGGTTCACTCTTGGTGTTGTACATTCTATGGGTTTGAACAAATGTATAATGACATGAATCTACCATTATGACAATATCATAAAAAAATAGTTGCACTACCCTAAAAATCCTCTGTGCTCTGCCTACTCATTCCTCCTTCCTCCCTAACCCTTGGCAACCACTGATGCTTTTACTGTCATCCTAGTTTTGCCTTTTCCAGAATATCATACAGTTGGACTCATACAGTCTTGTAGGCTTTTCAGATTGGCTTCTTTCACTTCACATGTAATGTGCATTTAAGGTTCCTCCGTATCTTTTCATGGCTTTCATTTCCTTTTAGCATTAAATAATATTCCATTGTCTGGATGTACCACAGTTTATCCATTCACCTACTGAAGAACAACTTGTTTGCTTACAAGTTTTGGCAATTATGAATAAAGCTGCTATAAACATCCATGTGCAGGTTTTTGTGTGGGAATAGGTTTTCAACTCCTCACCCAGGAGTATGATTGCTGGATTATATGCTAAGAGTATGTTTAGTTTTGTAAGAAACTGCCATACTGTTTTCCAAAGTGGCTGTACCATTTTGCATGCTCCACATCCTCACCAGTATGTGGTGGTGTCCATGTCCTGGGTTTTGGCCATCCTAATAGGTGTGTAGTCTCCTTATCTTTGCAGTTTTTACCCTTGTCCTCCTCTCCACTCCCACCATTCTTTGCAATAGCCTATTTTTCAGAAGGAGCTGTGAGGGCTGAGCAGTAGGTGGTACCAACTAAGCAACATAAGATAAATGAAAGTGAAAGACTCAGAAAGGATTGGCTCAAGTCATGTGGTAGCCCTGGGAAAAGGAATAATCTGGCACCTCTTCCAACAAATATTCTTTAAATAACTGAGGAGAGAGAAAAATTCATTTTCTATTATAAAATGCATAGCTCTTTATGGTTAAATTAAAGAATTTATTACATGCATTGAACATAACAATATTTCCACTTATTTGAAATTGTCTTTCATTTCACATTTTTCACATTACTTGTAACTTCAACAGCAATAGTCACCAAGCAAAAAGGTAAATTATAGCTACAAAATCTTACTCAAAATATATTTCCAAGTTTGGTTTTTTTTTTCTAGTTTATATGTCACAAAAAAAGTGCTACCTTAAGTTCTTGTTCTTCATTTTCCTTTTCGGAATACCTGAGCTAGGCAGTCTCTTATGTGAAATACACATTCATGGTTTTAAAATGTAGAAAATAAGCATCTGTCCCCAAAAATGGTGTTAGAAATTTGGAGTAGAATTCCAAACTCAAATCCTACCCCAACATCTTCTCTTGAATGGCTAACCTGGCGGAATATGTACACCTGGTATTTATGTCCCAATGAGGACCTCAGCACCATTTTATTAGTAGGAAAGCAAATGCCCAGAGTTAAAGTGAAGCTTGGGTCAGGGCTGGTGGAGGCCAGGTCTAAGTGAGGCCTCCTGTTTTTCCAACCCCAAATCTAAATATTGTGACCCCCTCAGGTGTGCCAGAAGAGAGAAGAGTATGAGTAAGGATAAGAACAAGACTTGTGTAGAGGTATTAATGGCTGAGCATAAGGCACCTACTTGACCAGGTGCCAGGATGAGGTTGGCCTGCCAGTCCCATGGAATTGGGCACACAGAGGAGAAGGAGGATTAGACTTCCCTACCAGAGGTAGCCCACACCCATTCCCCTGTGCCACCCCAATTCTTGATTTGCTTACCACATGGAGAGAATATGTGCAAAACAGCTTGCTGCCCCTAGGGGTAGGAAATGAAAAAGCAGGTATTAGGGCCCATAAGAAATGAAAGTGTCTTTCAATGTTGTGATCCCTCTCTCTCTAGGGAAGTGTCCCCTGAGTCTCCGACCAGACTAGTCACTTCTTCCATGTGGAGAATCTAATAAGAGAGTAAATAGAGGCAGAAGTTCAGGCAGATGTTTCCTCCTTCATGAGCTCTGACAGAAATGCCGGGAGAGAAGCTGAATAACCCCCCACATACCCCATTATTTATTTTCTCTTTAACAACTGGGATTAATAATCAAAACTTGGTTCAGTCAAGGTTGTCCAACTAGGAGAAATTAGTTATTAGCTCCCTCAGTTATTACCCCTGCTCCTCACTGTAACTTCCTGCGACCACTGAGGTGCACTGCTAGGCTGGTCCTCCTAAGAGTGTCTGTAATGAGTCAGAACAGGTCATTAACCAATTTAACTTCAAGGCCACACTGCATCCTAGGCCAAACAGTCATCCCTTAGTTTATTTCCTATCTGAAGTCTTGCCTAGTCATATCCAAAATTGGTCAACAGAGATTACTCTTAAAAGTTCAAATAAAACAACAAAGAATGGCTAAAAATGGAACAATGTGAAGCCCTTCCCATCATTAAATTACCAGAAAGACTGAAGTCCAAAAATGAATTCCTCTTCCTACTGTAAATTGAAGTCCAAAGACCTTAAACTCCAATGACTCTTCTACCTAATTTCATGACCTTTTTAGTTCCTGTCAGAGGATCCTCCTTCAAATGCTTTGGGGTTTGGGCTCCTTTAGCAGCTGCTGAAACTTGCACCTTCTTCCATTACAATTGGGTGTGGCACCTTTAGTACCTTCAAAAGTGAAGCAATCCACCCAAATCTTTCGTGTACCATACATGTAGAAGCAAATGTGACTCCTGCAATAATAGCATTTTGCAAATAAAATGATATTCCTGGAACCCAGTATGTAGACCCTTGGTGCTGTCACCCATCAGAGATTACAGCAGACCTGTTACCTGGGGGCAGGGGAATAATTCACAGGGAACAAAAGATAAAGAGAGAACATCATTTTTTATTTCCTCCTTGCCGAAATGCCTATTAGAACATGTTTTCCAACTATTACATGTGAATTTAAATTTAGTAGGAATAAATTTCCCATCAACAGGTTAACCATGATGGATACAGTTACTTTTGTTGTTGTTGTTGTTGTTGGTATGTGGGTAGTTCCCTGGCTGGGAATCGAACCCAGGCCACAGCGCTGACAGCGCTGAAATCTTAAGCCACTACACCACCAGGGAACTCCCTTAATAGGAACACAGTTGATTTCCTACACAACATCTTCCTCCTTCTCCCCCTGCAAAATTAATTTTCTCTAGGGATCCACATTTCTTACACCCAGCTGACCACACCTAAAGCTATGGAGGCAAGTCTGATTGCTCTAAGAGAGATCCCTTCACTCTTGTCAGAGATTAATTCAAGAATGAGCATCAGGCCCAGTTAGGTACAATGAGAAATGAGGAGGTTTTCAGTGTCTAGAACTCCAATGTCTAGATCATGCCCAGATTCCCTCCTTTCTCTTGGTATTCTTCCTATGTTTAGAATATTTCTAATTTCATTTTCCTTTTGAGCCTAGTGTTTCTGGCCTGTAAGCCCAGTGTTAAATGAGCCTGGTCTTTGTCAAGTGACATAGCTTCCTTTTCCATGTGTGAACACAGACCCCCCACATTTATAATAAGCAACTGTGCAGTCCATGCTTATGGCCTTGCTACTGATCTTCTCTAGGTATTTGTCCATCTCCAGCAGGATCCCAAACAGTTTAAACTTTATGACACATCTTCTGCCACAGTTTCCTGCTCTAAAACTCTTTAGGTCTGTCTATCAACTTCACTTCCAAGATCCTCTTTCCTGAAAAGTATCTTAACTGGATTATCATTCTCAATAGATTCCTGAATTGATGTTTCCAAAGGCCATAATCTCAGGATCATAGAGGGCTACGTCCTCTGATATGTGCTTTTCCCCTAAAACCCCACTTCATTTAGCTTTCAGATTCTGCAGTCCTTGAATAACTTGTGCTACTTTGTATATTACTTTCTTCCACTTCTTTCTCTGTTCCAATTCCACTTTTTATCATTCCTACCCTTTTAAAGGAGGCCCAAGTGAGTTTTTAAATTTTAACCTGCTACTTAAATATATCTAATTCTTCCACTATTCTAACACAGATAAACCTTCGACTGCTGTCTTTTTTCTCTTTCTCTTCTTCCCTCTCTCCCTCCCTCCTTTCCTTCCTTCCTTCCTCTTTCTTGGCCTAAGCATTCATTTCCTGAACTACTCCTTAGACTCTCCTTTGAGAGGCTCCCACAGTGAAAAAATATCAGAGTATTCTAGACTGCCACAAGTTCAAATATTGCTTCAGTGGAGAAATCCTGTACAGGAGGCCTTCTCACATCAGTTTCAACCCATGCCTGATCTCTACCTATTGTTTTCTGCCTTTTTCATTTGGTGTTGTCTTCCCTGTACCCTTTAAAAATCTTTCTAATAATACCATTAATTTTCTAGGCATATTTCCTTATAATAAGAGCCATATCTGCTTCCTCACATATGTCTGTGTAATCTTGAAAATCATCGAATAAGGCCTAAAATAATACCAATACCAAAGGCAATAATAATAATGGGTAACAGTTTACTGAACCCCTACTATGCACCAAGCACTCTTCTAAGGTATTAATTTACTTAATTTCACAACAATCCCATTAAATTAAGACTATTATCACCCTTATTTTATAGATGCAGAAACTGAAGCACAGAGAGGTTAAGTAATTTGCCGAAAGTCAGCCAGCCAGTAAATGGCAGAGCTCCCTCTTGCTCTTCTGCTCTGGCATCTTCCCACACTTCAGTCACTTACCAGTTTTTCCATAATGTAACACAGTTTTTGTTTGGCCTAGTCTTCTCAAAATGCTTGGAAAGTGAGTTCTGCTTTTAAAAAGCAAAAATAAAGATTTACAACTGTCCATCACAGCCCAACCTAAATCTTGAACATAATTATATTCTTTTTCTTTTTATTCTTTTTTTAACGTGGGTAGTTCCCTGGCTGGGAATCAAACCCAGGCCGCAGCGTTGACAGCGCTGAAACCTTAGCCACTACACCACCAGGGAACTTATATTCTTTTATTAGTGCTGTGTCTCTATTATTTCACAGGGAAGGGTATTAAAGTTTGATTCTATAATTTTTTTAAAGATAACCTCTATTATGAGTATCATTGGACTGTGTGCTTACCAGGTTTTCCCACATATACATTAAATTTAAATCCTTAGTTCCAAGTTAATTTTCACTGCCTAACTGATAAAATATTATCTGAGCATGTATTAAAGAATGAATTTTTGCAGCTTAGTGAGATAAGTCATTCATACTATAACAAGGGTATTTTAAAAAGAGCTGGTTATTCCTTCAGGAAAACCATATTCAGATCAAACTAATTTTCTAAATGACATAAAAGGAGTGAGCAGCTTTGAGGTGTCTTATGTAACTGAGTGTTATGGCTTGGGACTAGATGATGGAATGACAGAGAAAAGGGAAGCTGAATCTTTGAAATAGTAAAAATTATCATTTAAAAATCACAGTAAATATCACCTGCCAGGTATTAAAATGATTAAAGGGCTCAATTTTTCCACACTCCTATTGTGATAGGTTTTATAAACAAATAATTTTAAGTACACTAACCTGTTAAGCACCAGTAATTAGTTGAGAAAAACAAACACAAGTGTTCTTGAAGAGATAGCAAACCCTGAGGGAATTTAGTCCTCTGAAATTATGCTAAGTATATACTGAAGTCATTCTGGGAGACAACTACCCCAAATAAAAATCCCCTTTCAGGTTTTCTTGTTTTCTCTCACACATAAATTCTATGACAGCTAATTGACAGGATTATTTGCTAACACAGGTGGACCTGACAATGGATAAATCCATCTGGAATATTTTGGATTTTCACTGGAAGAATTAAGAGTCTATATAATACTTGTGAATGGAAAGGGCACTGGACTGGCAGGCAGTAACTTTGCTACTAAGTAGTTATAGGATTTGGTTTTGTCACCTCATCTCTTTGAATTTTAGTTTCCCAGTCTGTCAAATACAGAAATGAAAATTAAATGATCTTCAAGGCCTGTTCTAATAACACCCAAGTTGCAAATTTTAAGTTAAGGTGGCTTTCAACACTTTTGCACAAAGAAGACTCTAATATCTAATCCTGTAAGATAAACTAATATGTAGGAACAAGTTATATGGAGATAGGGTAATATTTTTAAAATATCTCCCAATAGATGTTCCATTATTGTTAAACTAGTTTCTTGAGCACTCCATCAAGCCATCATGGCTCAAAGAAAGGAGGCAGAGAAGATCTCATCACAAGCATGAAGAGGATATGTTACATAAGGAAAGCTCCTGACATACAAGGAGAAAAATCCATCTCTTATAGCTCTGAGGTTTGAAAGAAGGGAACAAGGAAGAGGTATCAAACGCAGCATGCATACTTTCTGTCCTTTCTCAGGATGAAAACTAGAATTGGAGGTATATAGTTGAAGTATTCACGTGGATGGGGGAAATCTAAGAAAATTTGGAGTAGTGGTATGATTCCCTGAGTTATGCCCCTGAGAGGCTGAGTCCTCTAGGAACTCTGCTGTCAGCTTGACAGCATGATCAATATGAGGTAAGGAGAATAATGCAACATTGGTGAAGAGAGATGGCTCAGTAGAAGAGTCCAAAGCAAGGCTCTTGGCTCATCAAGGCCTACATGGGTGTTCAGGGAATCCAGAAGTTCCCATATGTCTCAGTGAGAAGAGAGTGGCACAGTGAGAATCAATAAATCTGCAGAGACCTGGGGTCAGTATAGAGGTTGCAGTGTATGGTGCAAATAGCTCAGGTATGGACTTCAGCAAAAGAACCAATTGTGACATCTGTAAAGGGAAGAAATAACTAGTTTTACCTGGGGGGCTAATAGTCCTGCTTTCAGACCATAACAGCCACTCCATACCACTGGACAAGCAAGGATTGGTATGCATGGCTCAGGGCCCTCTCCTGATGCTATGTAGTCATCCCATCCCTTAGGGCTGCTACCAACCCACAAATCACTGTGTTAATTAGAAAAAAGCACTGTTTATCAAGACATTTTACCTCTATCTATAGAAAAATTGTCATAATATACTGGTTTTGTTAGAATAAGGCATCTTGCTGCCATAAGCCAGATAACTATTGTAATAAATTTAGACATCTAAGATGCCGAAGATGTCAAAGACACTCCTTCTGTACCTTATGTAGTAACCTACCATCTCCATGCATATCTTGGAATGAGAGGGAGGTGGAGAAATAAAATTTAAAAGACTCAGCATTTATGT
>PVJL010010941.1:0-46074 GCA_004026885.1 Lyroderma lyra
TAAAACTTATTTTTATGTCAGATCACATAGACAAAGTCATTGAATAAAGCATTTTCTTATCTAACCTTAAAAAAAAGTGAACACTAATTAAAGATACCAGCCAAAGCTTCGATTATAAAATCCAGGATGTCTTATAGTTTTTCCAAACAAAAATAGTTCTGGTAGATGTCACTGTGATAATCAACAAGAACTAAAGAAATATAAAGGCTGTCCAGAAATAATCCAGCCATTATCAATGCAATATTATCATATTATATGGCTGGATACTTCCAGATAGCCCTCGTATACTAATTGTCTTTCATAGCTATTTCACTATGTTAAATATAACTATGCAGAGCAAACTGTAGGTAAATTACTTTCTTTATATTACCTGTAGTTGGGTTTCTGATTCTTTTGCCCAGTCACCAAAGGCCACTTTTTCTTTGGCCAGTGCCAGGAAAACACCGCACAAAAATCTGATAGTGTTGACTGCAACGACCTCCATGAAATGCTCTCCTATATTACCTATCAAATACTGCACTACTCTTGAGAGCAACTGCGTTTCCGATCTCTCTCTCACTGCTTTGTTTTACTCGCACTTGCTTCATCTTATTTCTGCCACGTATGTCAATCTTCAGCTCCCTGTCCCTCTCTCCAATACCCTTTACAAGGGTCATTCAGACGTATAGTTTTAACTATAGTCTCTAGGTTGTGGATGCCCCAAATAGACCTCCAATCCTGATTCACCTGACATCTCCTTTCTTTTACACATTTTCACTTAAGTATTCACCATAGCTATCTAAATTTTGTCTTTCTCCACAAATTCCTTTTTCTTCTCATCTGCTTTCTCTTGAGCAATACCAACATCATTCTTAGAAGCTGATTTGGTGATTCTTTTTATTAATTCCCTTGCCTCCCCAGTGTTTATTCTCCCTCAAAATCTTGCCATTTCTTTCTTTGAAATACCTCTCTAGGCTTCTTTCTCTAACGTTTTCCACTGCCACCATTAGTCCAACATTTCCATACATCTGGAATTCTGTGTGCCGTATCTCCTAAGTAGTTGTTCTGCTAAGGGATTACCTACATCAGTCTATCCTGTACAATTTTATCTATTTTTACTTAGACACTACATATATTGAATAATTTCCCCACTAATGAAACTATAATCATCATCTTATTGTGTGTGTCACCCCCAGGCTAAACCACTAGTCCACATGAATAGATGTATGTATAAAGACCCACATACACACTCACACACTCACTTTTATTGTTGCATCTGGCACATATTATGTGATCAAAAATTTTGGTGATTGAGTGAAATACATACAAACACAATACCTTTTCTTTCTTCTCTTTTCCACGTATAATTTTATACCATCTTCTGAAATTATGAAAAGGAATGAAAAAAGCTAGGGTATAACCTGCTCCATATAAGTAATCATTGAACTAAAATAAAATGTACACTTCTGCTGGAAATATTCATATTAGAGGATGCTGTTAATAAAGCCAAAATAATGAACTCTACCCAGTAGAGGCCAATTTATCGAGTCCATTCTTCCCCACCATACACACACAAACACACACTCACACACACCTTCAGCCCTAGCTGGCTGTCTCACATATGGTAAAATATGTCAACAGAAACTTAATACTGCTAATGGCAAAGAAATTCATAACAAATATCTTTCCTGCAATAGTCCCTTTAGTAAACAAAGAATCCACTTTAAGCTCAAGTAATTTTCGGAAAGATTCTAAAGCGAATGAATTCCAATGATGGCTTATTCTTTTAAGAGAAATGTGTTCATGGTTTATTAGTGATGATTTTCAGATTTCCAATAACAAATATAGAAAGCAAACAATTCACAGGAAAAGAATTATTAATACCTAATATATTCATAAAATAATATATACAAGAGCTGTCTGGAAAGTATCCAGCCATGAAATATAAGAAAGAGTGTCTTGAAGCAGGCACTTTCAGATTCTGCTAGTGGAAATGAAACAATGCAGTATTAGTGTACAAGAGCCTTTATGTATGGATCTGGTGTGTTCCAGTTTTCTTATCAAGCCTAAGTAGTAAGCATGATTTTAAAAGTTTTTACAAAATTTGTGTTCCAAACTGTTCACCACAATTATTTATAAAAGCTCACTATTGGTAGGTATCTAAATATTAAAAAAATTGTCAAAACACATGAAGAAATGTGGTATATATACATATATCTCAATAGCATGGGTAGACTTTTATGATATAATATTGAAGGAAAAGTGAAAGCACTAAACCATTTATAAGGTATTACATAAAAGAAGGAAAAGTATATAGACATACATGTACTTAAAGAACATGTATACATATTATTTTAAATATAGAAAGAAATTACACGATATGAAACCAGTTGTTATCTCATAATTTGTATTATAGGTAGATTTTTTTCCTACTTTTTTTTTTTTTACTTTTCTGCAGTGATTAAAATGCTAATTTCTGGAGTGAATTGCTGAGGAAGCATTTGCTAAATATTAAAGCTTATTTTTGGCAATAGAACAGAAAGGACTTCACTTTTGAGGCCTATAGTAAAAAGCAAATGAAGGTTTAAAATCTATATGGTTGATGCCCTAAAAAATGCTAATACAAGGGATTTGGAGCAAACCCAGAACACACAATGGAAAGAAAAGACATACAATTCTATAATGAGCCATTGGGATATATGCATTTCATTTAAACAATATTCATGGCTAAGTTAATCAGATCATATGTGCAATTTGATAAGTGCAAGTAATATTTTCTCCTTTTAACTTCTTCTCCCTTTTACAATGTGAAATTATTAGATTCAGTGTATTGGTTTGATTATGAAATATCCTTTTCACTGTCATTTATGGCTTTTCTTTATTTTCAATTGTTGGAGTTCCCTGGTGGTGTAGTGGCTTAAGGCTTCGGCTCTGGCATTGTCAATGCTGCGGCCTGGGTTCAATTCCCAGCCAGGGAACTATCCACATACCAAAAAAACAAACAAACAAAAAAGCATATATTTTCAATTGTTGACCTGTTTTTTTCTTACTCTGTCCCTGATGAATTTCAACCTTTCTTACTCAGATTTTAGTTTTCATTTACATTAAGACTTCTAAAATGTGATCTACTTTTGCTCCACTGAGATTAAATGGTTCAGGAGAGTTTATTGAAAACCAATAGAAAGTAAAGAAATTTCAAACATTTAAAAGACAAATAATTTTAACATTATCTCAGTTTAATCTATTTCTTACCACAAGGGGCTTCTGTTTTCCAAAAGTGTTGAAAGTAAGAAAGCCAAATAATCACATTACCTTCTTTCATAGTGTTATGTATTCTAGGTTTAGTCACATATGTTATCTTATTTAGTCTTCAAAAAATCCTGCAAGCAAGTAAGCAAGAGAAAAAGAAATTGAAGATGAGAAACATAATTATGTGTTTCCTTCTCTATCTCCTCTTTGGTTGGCTGGCCAGATGTACCATTTTAACCAGGACAGAAAACAATGGTACTGTCCTGTTCCAAACAATAGATACAATCAGCCTGGTCTCACTGGGCTAAATTCAAAGTGTTGGTAAGCTGACCATACATACTATTTGAAACAGGACCGTACTGTTGTTTCCTGTCCTATTTAAAATGGTATGTCTAGTCAGCCTATTTTGAGGCCAGATATATTTTTTTTTCTAAATTAGCTACTATTACTTCATTAACAGAGAATATAAGTCCTGGATCACTGCGTACAGTGGTGCCACTTGGGCACTCCACCAAGTGGCCCAGCATAGTGGATATCTTACATGTGTTCCCATAATTCTTTTCAAAACATTTGAAACCAAAATTCAGTGACTCCATAAAACTGCCTTGAATAATATAAACATTTGATGTTACTAAATGATACCTGCTCAAAAAAATTCAAACTAAACAAATGAATCTTATAATAACATACGCTTTGAAACAATTTTGAGCACATTGATAAATCTCTACTGTGTTATGTGCACACATCCCCATGCATTAAAAACTATCCTTAAAAAATTATCCCATTAATGACAATCAGTGATGTCAGTAGTATAAAAATATTTTTTATTATGCTCAGCTGTTTTGTTAAGTACCCAGCACCGAAGTATGTGCTCATTGAAAAGCAAAATATATTTTATAAACTAATTTAGGTGACAAATAACCCACGTATTAGATCAGGATTCTTTCAGAAGAAAGCATTTGGGTTTTGAAATTAAGTTGATGGAGACAAGTAATTCAGAATGCTGCTCAAAGAAGATGGGAGATTTCAGCTTTCACTCCTAGGAGGCCCATACTTATAATACTGAGGTTGGTGTCAATGTCAGTTTCATACCCATTGTCTCCATACAGATCTACACAATGGAATTTTGCCCTGCAAAAACACATATGTTATCAGTTGATGGTCTCTTTTATTTCCTGTTTGGATCCACCCTTTGCCCTGTATGTTTCATAAATCTACACCATGTGTCCCCAGAGATCTGCTTTGAGAAATAGCTATAATCAAAGAATTCACCTTCAGAAGGTTTAGTCTTTGTTATTGTCTGTTAATCAAGGTAGGGATTTGGGGCTACATATATTTAAGATGATGTTGTTCAGTCTCTTCTTAATGGAATGCCAGAGCCAGTTTCTCTAATGGAAAAATGTCCTTTGCTTAGGAAAACATAACTCAATTTGTCTACAGGGAATTTTCTTGGATAATTTTAATGTTCTTAAGAATGTTTATAAAATTTCTAGAAACCTAATGTTACTTTCCAATAGGCTTTATGTCACAATATTATTATCTTTAGATTTATTCTCTGGTTCCTTTAGGAATACTTCAGAGAATGTCTGGATATTTCAGAATAATTTCATTAGCTTTAAAGGCTTTCAAAAGTCATCTAAAACTAATTTTGAAAAATGATTTTTGAATTTAAAGAACTTTAGGCTTATCTAGTGCATGCCTGTGCGTGGGCAACTGAACTGCTTTTAACCTTTAAAAAGAAACAAATGAAATGAATTACAAGTCTGGGTTTGCTGCCAAAGTTTAGATTTCAACATCATACGAATCTGTAATCTAAAGTAACCACAACTCTAAATATAAAGAAGAAAAAAGGAAAACAGATGACAGCCTCAGTGGATTGAAATTGATGTCATTCAAAGCCAACTCTAAATAACCACATGTGTGCTGCCTGCAAACTTATAGATACTGTCTGGAACAGTTAGCAGGGAAGGCGAGAAGGTAAGGTTTATCAGCTTTTGCTTTTCTCCAATCAGATCCTTTTCCCTTTCTGAGCCTCATTTACTGGGTCACCTAAGGTGTCATGTGGCAACTAGTCTTTCCTCTATTGTTACTTGTGTCTCACCCCAAGCAGGGCTACATCCCAAGACTGAGTTATACTTGAGTCTGACACAAGCCAAGGCAGAAGGTATGGGGAAGTATGGCTAAAAATTCCAGTCCCTGGTGCATCCGAAAGCCTCTGCCTTGAATCAAGGCTATGTATGCCTGGACATTTCACCAGTCAGTGCTGATGGGACTGGCTCTTCCTAAAGAGCAGGCCTTTCTCAGTTTTGCAGGGAGGCAACCTAATGATCCTGACTCCACATATCTGAATCTCCAGCAGCAGTTTCCCATTAATTGGTCACTGGATGTTTATTGAGAGCCTATACGTGAAAGCTACCAGACTAAACTTTAAGGAAGATACCAAGGTGACCTCTGCAAAGGCGAACATTCATAGTCTAGAACTGATAAGGGACTTACATCTCAATAACCAGTAACTGCTTTTACACAGAAATAATGCACACAGAACGTAAATTGCCCACGAAGAATGTTGTCCATGCAGCAGCTAACATCACCCTGCTCTTTCAGATTAAACAATTCAACTCAAGCCCCTATTCCAAACCAGGAAGGAATTTCAAGGATGCCTACCTCTGCTCCAAAATTACGTTAGTTAACTAAGGATTTGTGGACGTAAATTCACTTCTGGCTCCTAGTTTCTTTTTTCTCCAGATTTCCTCTCACATTTGTCTGGTTTCCCAGAACTCTTCCCTCCTTGTCTGCCCCATGCCATTGCTGTCCTTGATCTACATTAAAGCAAAATAAAAGGAAACACCCATGATAGGTATGCTGTGTAAAAGACAACAATGTAAGTAATTTCAAATGGAACATTAGGTATTTGTAACTAAGAATGTTTTACCGGCCCCCTTTCTCTGTAGGACCCCTGCTCCTTCACCTCCTCTCCCCCATGCTTTCCCTCCCTCAAACGTCTTTCTCTGCCTCAAACGTCTCTTCTTTTCTTAGGCAGATTAGTTTAAATTTCCCTTGTCTCCTGCCTAGACATGCCTTTGGAACCTCACTTTCTGTCTCTAAGTAATCCAGAAATTCTTAAAAAAAGGCAATTCTTTTTCTTCCTAAGAGACCCCTGAGGGCTAGCAGATAAAATAACAAGTTTTTCACCTTGTTACAGAGTAGGATAGACAAAAATGTTTTGTGACTTTTGAAAACAAAGTGAAGTTTCTTTGGGATGGCATTTATTGGGGACTTAAATGGTTCAAAGTGACTCTATGACAAGATGGAATGGCAGAATTTTTTTTCAGAGAATTGATTGCCTGAACAAGGGCGCTGAGAACCTTGTAGGAAACAGCCAAAGTTTTCATTAAAATAGAGTGTGGGTGAAGTAATATATGAAGAGCGCTAGATTGAGAGAAATGGCAACTACAAGGGAGAAGCAGATAGTAGAGGGTGGTATATTCCAAGTCAGGTCTTTAGGAATGCCTAAGAGATTTTAAAGTATCTTAATTAGGGAGTGACATGATTTACACTGTACTTTTAAACTATAAATCTGGCAAGAGTGAGGGGCATAAATTTTGCCAAAGGTTAAAATTTGAGGAAGGTAGGCTAGTCAAGTAAACCAGTGAGGAGTAACGGAGGCTCAAGCATTTTAAGTTGCTGGGGGAATGGCAAAGAGGGACAGATGTCAGGGCCAGTCCCAGCGTAGAATCAACAACACTGAGTAACTGCTGCTTCATGGATGCTGAGCAGAACAGGCAGGAAATGCCTCAGGAGAAGCGTACCTGTAAAGTGAGGGAAAAAGCTCATTTTTGGATGCTTTTTTTTTTTTTTGTAGAGCCGGTATCCATTAAAGTAGACATGTCCAACAGGCAAGTGAAGAGGTAGGACTGAAACTTGGAAGGAAAGTCAGATTTCCAGATTAAAAAAAAAAAGAGAGAACAGTATCCCCATAATGAAGGCAACACCTTGGCTTTCATCTTTACAGGCGAGTAAAGTGGTGTGCTCTTGCCACTCAGCAAAATCAACAATATCCAATTCCAGTTATGGTTAAAGTATGGGAATACTCACCAATCCAGTTACTCTGGGGCATGAGGGGGCTTATATTTGACTATTAAAAATCAGACTGTGGATAGGATGTAAGCAAAATATACATGAAATATTATCAATGCTGAGACTTTTCCATACAGGAAAAGGAAGAGCAAATGTTTAAAGTTAAATTAGACAAAACATTTCTTTACACTGACAATCTTATATAATTGTTTTAAGTCTGGGAACTATTTGATATAGCCCAGATTAAACAAATTGTTTTGGCAGTGGGAATGATTTTCATATGTGTGCTTTTACATTTTATTTATGAAAAGACTAGCTAAAATGCACTCCAAATTATTATCACTCAAATAGTCATTTTGCATATTAACTTGGCACTCCAAAACAGCATATGGAGCCTAGTGTTTGATGGTGATTACTTAGTCATAATTGGAAGTATGAATTAGATCCTAGTTCAATCATGAACTAATTTACTTATTCCACAAACATTTCTCAAGCCCTTACTATGTGCAAAAACACTGTGCTAATCACCAGGAAAAGTTTCAAAATTAATAGCGGTGATTACCCTGGCTATCAAAGAATTTAACCCAACAATATAGAGAGGAATCTAAATAGTGCTAAAAGAAGTCAGAGTATAAAAAGAGAGTGAACTAAAGTGAGATTTAATGACATTCATATAAATTTTGCATTTATAAGAAATGTTCTGGAAAAAATATTTGTATTCTGAGAAAATAGTTGAAAGTGAGGCAAAAGTTTATCTTACTGATTTTAAAAATAAGGGCAAATTGGAAGCAAACTAAATGTACAACTACAGAAGATTTCTTACATGATGTATGGCACATCTATATAATAAATTATTAAAAATCCATTGAAAAATCATGTTTTTGAAGCTTGTGTTATCATGATATAATACTAAGTAAAAAACTAAGTGTAGATAAAATTTAAAATGTGATATCAATGTTAGATCTGTATGTTTTTAAATATACACTTCTATCATTTCAATTCTTTCTTCAAGGAAGATGTGAAACTAACAATTTTTTAAAAATATCTAAAAAGCGTCAAAGCTACATATTCATCCAAAATGTTTACTATCTTGGATAAATATATACATCAAGCTAAGTAATTTTGTAGGAGTTAGTTTCAGTTTTATATTTATTCTTTGTAGGATTAAAAAACTCACTCTATCTCTGAAGGTGTCCTTAATATAATATCAATTTTAAATTTGAAAAAATCTAAACACTGTGAATATTTTTTTCTATATATCCTCTCATTAAATAGACTTACTCAAGGTAGAACTTCATTTTGGAATTATATATGTATAGAAATTAAAAGAATCAATTGTTTTTCCTTTAATTAAAATAATAATACCTGCTCTACATGAGTTACCTAATCTCCCGGGGCCTGTTTCTTCACCTAAATGGCAGAATTGAGGGCACCTAGCACCATTCTTAGAACAAAATAATTGCTCAATCATTACTAGCAACCAACATTATCATCTTCATCATTATTTACCTTGAGGTGTTTTCTCTTGACTACAATAGTTTATATAGGTAAATAGGTATGCACATAGAATATATTTAGTATAAACCCATTCCTTCCATCAGCTTTTCCATGGAGCTGCTTTGATGTATGGCCTCCAGAAATCTTACTTGGTGCACAGGGTATGTCATTATATAGGCATGCTTCCCGTCTGCATCTTTATTATTTTAATATGATTCTGAAGTTGGTTATACATGGCATCAAGTAAGCAAAGGGGTGAAAGAGACTAATAAATTCAAGCAGTCACATAACCCAATGAGGGGAAATGGCTGTTCTCCAACTGGTTGCAACAGGTGCCATCCTGAAACTAGCCCCTTTGGTCTTAGAAAAATTAATATTGTAAGGAATATACCCAGGAGTGCATTTAGTAATAGAATGCTAATTTAAAAAGGCAATTTCCTTAATATGACTCATGATGTACATATTTCCCAGCAAAAGCTTTCTGCTATGAGGATATTTTACCTAGAAGTAGTCAATGAAGTATAATATGCCTGCAAATTGAAGCAGAGAGAAACTTAAATTCCATTTACTAGTGCATTAAAGGTCTCTAAACTATTGATCCATCCAAGAACAAGTTAACTAGAATAGGAATGTGTTTCCTAGTTGGAAGTTGTCACCATTTTATCTATAGTACATATTTATTTCTCAAGACAGAATGCAAATATTAGTAAAATTTTATCCTTTAATGTACTTGGGCAACTGGCAGAATAGAATAGAAGTTTTTGAACTTAATTGTAGATATTTTGAGCATTAAATGAGGTAATGCATAATGCATATTAATATCAAGATCATTGATTATCAGTGAGTCTTCAAAAATATTCATATTCATCTTCTTTTTCTTCTTTTTGAATAAAAAAATCTTATAGATGTCAATCATAGTCTTCTAACATTTTAAAGTTGAAAAGTGTTATAAGACTATTTCTTTCAATATTTTTTTTCCTGTCTCCTCCTCCTCCTCTTTCTAAAATGATGTTGTAACTGGGAGTTGACACCTATCTCCTGTCTTAGAATATAATCACGCTAAAGGCCAGGTGCATTTTGGTCTTTCTTTCTTATTTCTTTTTGTCTCCTTTTCATGGACCTCAGGGGCAGAATATGACTTCATCACATTCCTCTGTAGGATGACATACTATCATCATTGGTTTATTTAATTCATCCATTCATCCATTTATTTATTTCCTTTTAACTCCATTCTCCATTCCCATTTCTGTCCCTCCACTGACTAACAATCAATCTAACATGTTTCATTTGTACACATTCTTGTTACTTACTCTTTTGCTCAGCATTGATTTAAAATGGTCTCCATATTGTTTATGTATTGTGCATTGTTTCTGATTTATAGTAGTCTTTAGCATGAAACTAGCACATTCACCTCTATAACCTCTAATTCTTACACAGACCACCTACTGATGCACATCCATTATATGAACCCTTTTAGAGTTGAGTGGCATTGCTGGTCATTGCTGTGGATATTCTGAATTTGCCAAAGTACTGCCACATTGTTCTCTAGACTGTCTGTCTTATTCCATAATATCTACAGGAATTTAATGAGCCAAGCTTTTGTATCACTGCCAACACTTGGAATGATTCAGTTTTCTAATTTTTATCAATACCAAAAGTAAAAAGTGACATCAGTGCTTGAATTTTCATTTATTTAACTGCATGAATTTGGGCATCATTTTGTTGATTGGAAGGTCTTTCTTCAGGAGGGTTCCCTTCCATTTATTAAATATCCATTACACTTGCCTATTTTTCAATTGAATTGCTATCTTTTTTTCATTGATTAGCAGGGGGTTCTTGATACTCTAAGTCTTGTCAGATTTAGACATTAGAAATTAAATTTTGTCTCCCAATTTGTCACGTACTTAATGAAATGTTCCATTCAATCTTTAGTAAATAAAATCTTTAGTTCTTATTTTATGCATTTCATTCTTTCTTTGCCTTAGTGTTTGTACTTTTGAAATTTTAAGAAGTCCTTCCTCGTATCTATTAATAGAATACAAAGATTTATTCTTACATTTGTAGTTTTAACTTCATAGTGTAATAATTAAGACCAAAGATACTACAACACACATTATTTGAATTTACAATCTTGGCTCCTTCATTCACTAACTGGGTAAATTTGGACAACTAAACTCCTACACTTGTTTTTATATTTAAAACATGAATAATAATACTAATATACTTACAGGGTTGTTGTGAGAATTAAATGAGCTAATAGATGAAAAAGCATTTAGGACAGTACTTGCCTATACATATTAAGCACTGTTTGTTGCCATTATGACAAATATCTATCTGTCTATCTATCTATCTACTTTAGCAGACATAATGCCCTTTTAAAAGTAGTTATAATATTGTTATGCTAGAGTTAGAATTACATGCTTATGATTTTGATATAGATTACCAGCTCATAAAAAAGGGACAGTATTTGTGCCAGACTCTGTGTGTGTGTGTGTGTGTGTGTGTGTGTGTGTGTATTTCAGTCAGATTATATACACACATACACACACCACACACACACACACACACACACACACACACACACACACACTGCTTTCCTAATACCATATACTAAAAATTCCATTCAAGTCCTGTTGATTGGTCGATGCCAGGTTATCAGATATGAACTTTCTAGAGATTCAGAGACCTGTTAGTAAGACTCACTATTTTGTTTTATTGTTTCATTTGGATGTTCCTGAATGAAAGCTGTACTGGTTTTACTACCATGGCTTCTATGTTATTATCTGAGAGAGCAAGTATCTACTTTTTGCTCTTCTTTTTCAGAGAAGAATTTAGCTATTTGTTTATCTTTATTCTTTTATATAAATTTTAGAATGATGGCACTGAGTTCTAAAAATTATCCAAGTAGAAATTTGCTTATGATTACATTGAATTTATATATTAATTTTCAGGAAATTAAGCTCCTTACTTTTTAGTAATTCCCAATAAAAAGCACAATTTCTTTTTTAGATCCTTTATGCTTTTTATTAGAGAAGAATGTTTTGCTCCATTGACATATTGGTCACTCATTGTTCAGTTAAAATCCATAGATACTGTCAAATTTTTCTAATATTGAAAGTATATTTTGATTCCAGAGGGTAAAACAGGGTGCTGGAGGAGGGAGGGAGGGTCAAAGATATGGTGATGGAAGAACTGACTCTGGGTGGTGAGCTCACAATGTGACACGTAGTTGATGTATTCTAGAATTGTACACCCGAAACCTATATAATTTCACTAAACAATGTTACCCCAATAAATTTAATAAAAATACATAAAAGAAAATAAAAGAAAGATCTTTTTTAGAAAAAGAAAGAAATTACATTTTCCCTTTGGATGATGTTGATATGGAAAACATGCTATTAGTTTTTGAAGGTTGATCTTGTATTCAACAACAACAGCAACAGCAAACAATTAACTGAATTTAATCATGTTGACTTTTCTTGGTAGATGTTCACATCACCCACCAATACAAATTTTATCTCCTTTCTTCCATTTCTTTTAATCTTTTAGCTATTTTGCTTTCCTCATAGAGCTAGACAAGATCTCAGATACCTATTAAACACTGTTTTGCTGCTGTTTGTAAAGGGAATGTATCTAAGGTTTCTCTACTGGCTATAATGTTCACTGTAGGTTTTGATACATAAATTTTATCACATTTCCTACTCTGATAGGTGTTTCTTTTTAGATCATATATGGCTGTTGAAATTTAGAGAATTTTATAGACATATCTAATGAGATAACATGATTCTTTTCCTTGTAATCAATTTTTATGATGAATTTCTATTGAATCTTTCTTGCAATCCTAAACTAAATCTATTTGCTCATAATGCATCATTCTGTTTTACACATTTTTTTACTGTGAAATATAAAATATATACAAAAAGTCCATAAAACATGTATAAACAATTCTATGAATAACTATAAAGTGAACGCTAAATTCAGTTCACTAAATGTTATTAGCACTCCAAAGCCTTCAACGTGTTACTTCCTGACCTCAATCCACTCAATCCACTCTAAGCTTTCTTAGAAATAACTACTATCATAGCTTTCCTGATAATCATTTCCTGGGTTTTCTTTATGGTTTACCAATACTCCCATTAACATCTTTTGATTCTTTTCTTTTTTAAATTAAGAATGAATGTAATCATGTTTTATTTATTCTCTCGTTAAATTAAATTTTTTTCAATTGCAGTTGACAAACAATATTATATTAGTTTCAGATGTACAGCACAGTGATTATATATTTATATAACTCACAGAGTGATCACACTGATAAGTCTAGTATACCCTTCTGACACCATGCATAGTTATTATTATAATATTATTGACTATAATCCCTATACTGTACTTTATGTCACCATGACTAATTTCTAACTACCAGTTTGTACTTCTTAATTTCTTTCTCTTTTACACCCATCCCTCCAAACCCCGCTTCCATCTGGTAACCCTCAAAATGTTCTCTGTATCTCTGAGTTTCTGTTTTGTTTGTATTTTTATTTTGTTTTTCAGATTCCACATATTAGTGAAATCACGTGGCATTTGTCTTTCTCTATTTGACTTACTCCACTCAATGTAATACCCTCTAGGTCCATCCATGTTGTTGCAGATGGCAAGATTCCATCCTTTCTTGTGGCTGAGGAATGTTCCATTTTGTGTATGTACCACCTCTTTATTCATTGATAGACACCCAGGTTGGCTCCATATCTTGGCTATTAGAACTAATGGTGCAACAAACATATGGATACACACATCCCTTTGAAGAAGTGTTTTGGGTTTCTTCAAATACTCAGAAGTGGGATTATGGTGTCCTCTTTTGTCTCCTATAATAGTCTCTTTTTTTTAAGTCTATTTTGTCTGGTCTAAGTATTGCTACCCCAGCTTTTTGTTGTTGTTGTTGTTTCCACTTTCATAAACTATTTTTTTCCATCTCTTTATTTTCAGTCTGTGTGTGTCTTTCAGTCTGAAGTCTCTCGTAGGCAGCGTATGTAAGGATTTAGTTTTCTTACCGATTTATCTAACCTATGTCTTTTGATTGGAGCACTTAATCCATTTACATTCAAAGTAATTGTTTATACACATGTAGTTATTGCCATTTTATCATTCATATTTTTTATCTTTTTCTTATTATACTTAAAGAAGTCCTTTTAACATTTTTGTAATGCAGGTTTGGTGGTGATGAACTTCTTTACCTTTTTCTAATCTGGAAAGTTTTTTATCTGTTCTTCGGTCCTAAATGACAGCTTTGCTGGGTCAAGTAATCTCGGTAATAAATCCTTGCTCTTCATTACTTTGAATATTTTCTGCCAATCCCTTCTGGCCTGAAAAGTTTCTGTTGAGAAATCAACTGACTGTCTCTTGGGCACTCCCTTGTATGTAATCAACTGCTCATCTTTTAATGCTTTTAACATTCTCTTGTTTGTCTACCTTTGGCATTTTAATTACGATGTATCTTGGTGTGAGCCTCTTTGGGTTCCTCTTGTTCGGGACTCTGCACTTCCTGGGCTTAGATATCTCTTTCCTTCAACAGATTTGGGAAGTTTTATGCAAATATTTCTTCAAATAGGTTTTCAATTTCTTCATCTCTCTCTTGTCCTTCTGGTACTCCTATGATATAAATGCTGATATGCTTGATGTTGTCCTAGAGGCCCTTTAAACTATCCTCATTTTTTAACTTTTTTTTCTATTCTGGTTTTGTATTTCCTTATCTACCTTATCTTCTAAGTCGGTGATTCAGTCATCTGCTTTGTCTAATCTACTGCTGATTTTAATGTATTGTAATGCATTCTTTATTTCAATTATTGTATTCTGTATTTCTAAATGGTACTTTTTTATATGTTCAATTTCCATTTTTATGTTTCCTAACTCTTTGTTGAAGTTCTCACTGAGCTCACTGAGCATCCTTATAACCAGTGTTTTGAACTCTTTGACAGTTTACTTATTTCCATTTTGTTTAGTTCTTTTTTTGAAGCTTTATTGGCCTTAGGTAGTAGGTGTCCTGTGGAGCCTAGTGGTGCAGTCTCCCTGGTCACCTGAACCATGTGCTACAGGTTTGTCCCTTGTATAGGTTGTGTGCACCCACCTGTTGTAGTTGAGCCCTTGTTGATGTTTGCGCAATAATGGGGGAGATTGAACCTTTGGCTGCTTGGTTGTGAGGACTAGCTGTGACTACAGTGGAGAAGTTATTGTGTAGGGACTGATCCTACGAAGCAGAATTTGCTTTAGCCAGGCTCTGTTGCCTGCCCAGTCTGCCTTTTGGGTGTGTCATCCACAGAGGCAGGTGGGTAGTGCTCTGGCTGGGTCAGAAGCTGGCCACTTGGATGGCTTGCCCAGGGACCTCTAGGACAGATCTCTGCTACAGACCAAGTTAAGTCACAGCCTGTGACCTTCTCAGGACCACCTAGAATAATCCATATAACAATACACAGATGGTTACCACCTACACTGGGCATTGAGATTCCTGGGAGAGGCCAAGCCATGAACTGAAGCAAATTGCCACTAATACCAGGTTTGAGGCTGCTCAGCAAGAGGTACAGGGCATACCAAGGTCAGATGTTGCTTATTTGGGATTTGTGAACCTTTGAGAGCTTTTAGAAAAATCCATAGCATGAGCCAAGACAGGCCACTTGGGTGAAAAAAACACTGGAAATGGTATGGGTTGGCCCACAGGTTGGGTAGAGTGGCAACTCAGGAAATAATCATGGTGGGGTGAACCATAGTAGCCAGATTGAGGGAGAGTCAGATGTGGTATCAACATAAATCTGCACACTGGGAGTAGGGAGGACTCAACAAAGGAATGATGACTCCAACAAGCACTTCTCTCTGGGAGATATAGGCTCCTCTAGCCCTCACCCTGAAGACAGACTATTCAGTTCCTCCCCATATATCCCTGGCATCTTTCAGCCAGTGGGTAAATCAGTGTACAAGCCCTTAAAGAGGATGTCTAGTGTTCCAACAGCATAATCTCTGCTGGTTTTCACAGCCATAAGTTGTGGGGACTTCTCTTCCTGGCAAGGGAACCTGGGCTGGGGAGCCTAGTATGAGACTGGGACCCGTGGCTTTTCAACGGGGACCTCCACAACTGAGATACCCTTTCAGATTTTTAACTGGCATGCACACATCCAACTCATTCCATGTCTCTTCCCCTCCAACCAGTCTTGAATTGGCATCTTCTGTATGTTAGTTACTTCTTTTCAACTACAATTCAGGTGATTCTCAGTGATGGTTGTTCTGTAGTTTTGTTGTAATTTTGATGTGGTCATTAGAAGAGGCAAGCACAGCATTTACCTATTCCACAATCTTGACTATAAATCTTATTTGAGGGCTCTCCAGAGGTATTCTTGTGTTTGGCTATTGTAACACATTATGATAGTAAGATACAGTTACATGCTCTTAGGTATAGTTATAGTTCATTCCTTTTTATTGATTTATAGTATCCCACTGCATATTTACTTTTCATTTTACTTCTGGTAGATAGTGGTTATTTCTAGCTTGGATCTATTGCAAGCAATGTTGATAAGAAATCTTTTGTGCATAAATCCTAACACAGGAGTTTCTAAGAGTTGAATTGCTGGTTCATTGAATATATGCATCTCCTTGACTAGATGATGCCACACTGTGAATAATGCTTGTAGTAGTTTTTCAAAGCTGTACTTTTGGTAGCCTGAGTCCTGTGATTTAATAGGTATAAATTTACTAGTTTCTTTACTATAGCATAATCAATTTCCTCATAAAGGAGAGATAAATTCTTATCTCCACCCTTCCTCAACCAAGATAATTCAATATTTTAAGATATGAAATTTGCAATACTCCACATTCAGATATCAATTAAACAAATTTCTAATTAAATTAGAAATTAATTTTTAAAACTGAAGTTCTAGGCACACTTAATACAGAGCTCAAATGATGCCATAAGGTTTGCTTCTAGTTTTTTCTTTCTCTTCTTCCCTCTCTACCTCTCTCCTTCTTTTCACCTTCTGTTTTTCCAACCCCTGCCTCAAATCTTGGCTCTGGTCATTGTGTTGAAGAAAGTTATGGCTGAAATGACACCCAAAGTACCATCTTTCCAGGGTAGCAAACTTTATAGAAAAAGACAAACTCTCTTGCATGTTTTGGTGGCTAAATCCCAGGTGGCATATATTAACCTCTCTGATGCATGCACCTTCCCTGATTGTGAAGTTGTTGAGCAACCAACTAATGATGACATCAAGACCATGTGGAGTGGTTCTTCAAAGGAAGTGATACCTGTGCAGATATTTGGTTTATTCTCACCGAGTAATTACATGTTCACTTACATTTTGCCTTCCTCGAAGGAGTCTTTTATCTTCTTATTCCCATTGTCCGGCAGATGGTTAGCGTATAACAGGTGTTCAATAAAGGTTTATTAAATGAATGAGATAGAAGAATATCTCCATATTTTCTGTAATGTAAAAGGTACTTTATAAGAACCCATCTTGATGTAAAGGGGAGATGATCTAAAATTGTATAAAACAATGTTTCTTTTACTAGAGTTTTCCTCACACAATACATTTAATATATATTCTTATGTAGTTATTTCTGTATAACTTATAATTTTCTTCATTTAACCTTGTTTGGAAGCAGAGTTTTGGTGCTGTCACGGTAAGTAAATATTTCTCTAAACTGTCATATGACATTCTTAAAGAAATTGAAATTGCAACACTAAATTCTGTATGTTTCATACTGTGCCAGATGCCATGAAGTCATCTGCAGATGTCTTACATCTACAAAATGATAGTAACAGTTGGGTTTTTTTTATCTGAATATTTGTGCTTAGAAAGGTTAAGTAGCCTAGCAGGCAGTGGCAACAAAAACCTTCTGTTCAGCCACGGGGCAGAAGTGATGCAATCGGCCACATCAGGTAGTGCTAATATTCTGAACCTTGATGCAGCATGGCCACCTCAGTGAATTTAGAGCTTGCACTTGGTGGAAGTCAGAACAAAACGTGTGCTCACTGTTAGCTACGCAAGGCAGTAACATTTGCAGGTGCAATGATAACTCTGACCTAGTCAAATGCGTTACAGAAACTGGCCACATGAGAGGAATATTTCAGGATCAAGGTCAGTCATATTACAACATGTTCTGCAACTAAATGACTATGATGACACTGGAAAAAAATGTAGGACCTCAAGTGACTTTTTGGCTTGATATACTTGCAACTTTTGTTTCCAGTTATTCCATTAAGATACCATTGTGCTTTGTGTACATCCTGACCTTTCTCCCAGGGAGGAATACCTTTTCCTCCCCCATCCACTTGGAAAGTTCCCAGTCATCTATCAAATATTAGCTCACATTTTATCTCCTTTATGAAGTCTTTCCTAAATTCTCCTGGGCAGGCATGGGTGATCCTTCCACATTGGGTTCTCTGGTACCTTATGCACATCTTTGTGAAAGATGGTATCTCACTGTAGTACATAGTATACGGTACCATTGATTGTTGACATTTGGCTCCTTACTAGATAGTGAGTACTTGAAGTAATAGAACATTTCCTTCCTTCTTTGTTCTATGATCCCAGGTATAGGAATAGATATTGCTAAATGGATTTATTTGTGATTAAAACCATACTTTAGAATTTTCCAAGTACTTTCTTACCATTTGACCCCCACAACAATGCTGTGTGGTAGGGAAACCAGATATAATTATCCCTATTTTATTGATGAGGAAATGGAATCATAAAATTGATATTTAATTTGCTCAGAATCAATGGCTTATGAATGTCAGCATTAAACTAGACAGGAGGTCTCTGACTTTAGCCAGAATCTATGTTAAGTATTTAACGCTCCCACAGATTACAGGTCACTGACTCAGGGCTACCAGATCTTTAAAATGTAGCTAGGCCAGCTAGAATACTTTCTCTAATGCTTTAATACCAGATCTTCTGCTCCTGTTGTCAATATCTGGCATTTTCCTCTGTCTTTCAACTCAATACCAACTGCATTTTGAATCCTGGATTTCAGATTTCTGGATACATATGACAGAAATTTCCTGGATCACTTTGACTGATTCTGCTGCCTGTCCAAAGCCCAGTGTTTTATATGTGTCCCTGTTACTGGCCCCATTTTCCTCTCTGAATATACCCAATATTTCAAGATAGAGCAGCGCACTCACTCTATTTCACAGCTATTTAACATAGATTGCTATTCCTACATGTATTATGGATTGAAAATATTGACTACTACTAATTACTAGTAGTTTTGAGTGCTTGCTATGTTCTAAGCGTGGTATTCAATGAGTATTATCTTGTTTGATCCTGAGAAAAAGGTCTTGACATAGAACTAATATTATCTGCACTTAAGAAAGAAGGAAATTGAAACTTAGAGATGTTATAGAACATGTCCCCTGTGACACAGCTAGTAAATTTCAAGGGGATTTTAACTAAATGAAATCTAACTTCTGAGGAATGTCTGTAACTGTAATAGTTGCAGATTACTATAAAATCAACTGTTATACAGAGTAGCTAACAACCATTTACATAACACAGCTGAGGAAAAGTAGGAGGTGGAGCACATGAACCCCTGAAAGATGAGGTGCTCAATTAATACTGCTAGAGTTAAGTGTTCACCTCCAAACTCTAGTTTGGTTAACCTTATAAAACTGAGAATGCTTTAGTTGCTTCATCTATATGCCCTAGGAGCAAATATTTGTTTTGACTATTTCAAAACACTCAAAAGTTTTAAAGATCATGAAACTTTATCCATCTGACTTGGTGGGGGATTTGAAAGGAAATATAGAGTTGCCTATCAATAGATGTAATCATATGATTCTTCCATTAACATTAATTCCCAATTTCATGCATGTAAGCTGTTTCTTTTAAACAACTACAAAATGCCAGTGGTTAGGATAATGTTAATCTTCTGACATTTGGCTTTGATATTTGCACTTGTGATGTTTCGAGACGGATGAAACACAAACCACCTACCTTGACTCTCAAGGCCTGTCATCCTCTCTCTACATCAGGTAGCCAAAAATACCATATTCTCTTTTATCCAGCATATCATGTGTGCTCTTCCTTCTGTTCCCACTCTTCCCCTAGCTCTCCTCTACTCACATCAATTCTGGGGTAAAATTGGATTTCTCAGGGATCTCTTCTCTGAGCCCCCATGATAGGTTTGCTCTCCTCTTACATGTTTCCTTAGCATCTAGCTCTCCTTCCTAATATGGATAGTACCTATAAGTATTTGTTCAGTGTTCCTTTTCTCACACATAGTGGGTGCTCAATGATTCTTTAAAAAATTAATGACTGAAGGCATTTCTCTACTAAAGCCAGAGTTCCATTAATCATGAACAAACAAGAGATTTAAAGCAAAGGCATTTTGGTTTAGTGAGTTGTACTGGCATTTGCAGATAGGGATGCCTTTTCTTTAGCCTCTGTCTCAGTTCTCAGTTGCCATTTTCTTCATACCACTTATGCTACCTGGAACTGTATATCATCCAGAACTAACTTAAAACAGAATTCATTAGCTCATAGAGTGGGAAGGCCAGGAGACAGAGTGAGATTTGGGGGAATCTGACCCATCTCACCTCACAGACATGAGCCATGGTACTAGCTTCACCGCAGCTCCGTTCACTTGTAGTTTCGGAATGGTGCTTCCTCAACTACATCCAGTGAGAGAGAGTAAGAGACACTTTCTCTTTTACAATTCTCTCATAAAAGTCAGAAATCTTTCGTGTGAGATAACTAGGCCCATCCCACTTTGTATCTTACTGGTTCTAATTCAGCCCTGTGCCTGTTTCTGAAGCACTATTACTGGGAAAAGCTCATGCGCTTACTTACGTCCTGCGTCCCGGATCAGCCATTGACATAGAGACTGTATTCGTCATGATTGCTTCTCCAGGCCTGCTCCTAGGATATCATATTCCTGATCGCAAAGGGCAAGAGATGAGGGGAAAGGGCCCACCACTATCAGATATTCAAAATTGCACTAATATTCTTCTCACACTCTTTGATTTAAAGAAAAAAGGTTAACCAAATATTATATCAAAACCAAGATTCATTTTGAGAGAAAGGTAGAAATTATTCTTGTAAGAGAGAATGTAGCAAACATTGTGACTTCACGTCTTTCTTGCTTAGTCAGAGATAGAAGTGGGAAGCAGGACAGGGAAGGAAATGATGTGTCATGTGTCCCCAAATAAATCGCTTTCTTCTGTGCTGTGTGATAGCAAATCCTAGCACCCCTCTCATATTCTAAAGAATATATTTAACACTGACAGGATGGAGGGATCTTGACTGGTCATTCAGGTTGTTGAAATAAAAGTTAAAGCTTCATTTAAGGAATGTTTGATTAGCATTACATTTTAAGGGGCTTAAAATTGTTGGTTCTTCCATGCTGGAGTTTTAGGTCACATCATTTTTGTGCGTGTGATCTTTTGGAGATCTAAATGCACTCTAAGGTTAAAAATGGTCTTCTTTTCTGAGAATGACTTTTTTTTTCCTTTTTGGACTGTAGCATTCCCTTCTGTTTTGTCCTCCATATGTCCTCCTCATAAATATAATTTTGGCACTGGAATCCAGACAGCACTTTCCAGCTCTTGCATACTCAGCATTAAGCCACTAAGATATGAGATCATGTTAGCTCTGTGCCATTTAATTGTTTTACGTCCCATTAACAAATGAGTATTGAGTACCTACTATGTGTGAGACACTGCACCAGTTATTCAGAACTGTATGTGAAAGACCGTTCTTGTCTTTGAAGAACTTACAATAGTGTTGGGAGCACAATTGAACAAAATGAATGGTCCCAAAATAGTGCTAAAGACAAGGAAACGAGGAGAGGTTGCTTACATGGTTCAGAAATGCTTTAGCAGGGAATACTCGAGCTAGGATATAGAGTGGATATAGGGTTTGATTTGGGTTGAGCAGAGGGAGTCACCAGTTCAAGAGGAGAACAGAAGACAATTTAAGGAGGTAGGGTTGAGTAGGTGTCCCAGAAATAGTGAATATAGAGAAAGCTAGGAGTTGAGGATCCCTGCTGTGGAATGATGCACTCTCAACTTGGGGCGGGGCAGGGGGGGGGGTGGAGAAAACACAAATCTGGATCAGATTACAGAGGACTTGAAATGCTCTGTTTAAGGACTTTGAATATTCTACAGAAGGAGAACATACTGAGAAACTATGGAAGCTATTGCAACAATAACACGATGTGTCTCAAAAGATCCTTGCCTAAGAAAAGACCCAGCCAGGAGACAGTCAAGATTGGAGAGTATTATTGTAATGCTAATGGAGTGAGTAGGGAGATTAGTGAGGAAGGAAAGAGTCCGAGAGAACCTAGAAGGAGTGGGTGACTAGGGCTTAAATTGTTAAGCACTGTGCCTGAGTTACTCTTACTGCCATTAATAAAAGTACAGACATGAAAGGAGTGATCAATGTAGTTCCCAGACCTAGTTTCACATTAGATTTACCTGCAGATTGTTTTTTTAAAATACCACTGTTTATTTGGGCCCCTTCCAAATAATTTTCTTGAGTCAGGGGGCTCAACATTGGCATTTTTTAAAAAGCAAACTGTGTCAAGGTTTAGGAGCTGCTGGGGAAGATGATGGTGAGTTCAGTGGCTGTGCAAATCCTCTCTCCTTATTGCAGGGTATATTTTATTGGCCTTTTTTTTTTTAGAGGGAGGGAGGCAAGAACCCACTGAAAGAAATGTTCTTCTTCTGTCATGGTTGATGGCGTTCGGGAGCTTGATAGCTGTTTCCCTATTGTGAGGTGTGTTACACAGCTCCCATCTTAGATCCTGACTTTAGAAATACAATTCAATTTAGTCACTGTGCTGTTATTTTTCAAAGAAATTTGCACATAACCCACTAGTCACTTCTATATTCTAAAATTACAAAATGCTTTTTCACTTTCAGGATTGTTCATTTCCTTCTTCTTCCTCTTCTTTTTTTTTTTTTAAATACATGTACTTATCATTTTTTAAGGGAAAAAAACCACAATAAAAGTACAGTAATCAGATGCATTAAACATGATCACCTTGAGTATACCAGTCCATACTGTGAAGTTTTTCTTTGCTTTTTTTTTTCTTCCCTTGAAAAATCATATTGTGCTTTATATGGATAAACATCAGAAGGTGATAGACTTTATTCATGGCTGTTGGCCTGCATAAATGCTTTATTCTTCAAGAAAAACTTTTCTAATCAAGAGCTTTATCCCCATCACTCACCCGGCTACTCTGTTCACACTAGGAGGTCAGCACCTTACATTTCTGACATAGCAATTTATTGCTGTTGGGAAGATTGAGTATTTGTATAAGATTTCCACCATAATTCAGTTTTGTTGCAAAGTCTTACCAAGTATAACTTCTTAAGAACACTTTCTGAAGAATACTCGGTAGAATTCAAAACTGGCCACATATATTTGGACACAGCAAATGGGTAGAAATATAAATAGCACAGAGACAGATTTAATGTAAAATAAGGTGTGTGTATATATGCATAGATATGCAAATGAACGCTATAACTAGGTCTAAGGCATGTTTTTTTTTTCCTCAGCAAAGACAGTTACATTTGAGATGATTTAACGAGTTAGCACTATCTGTGTTACAGGAGTTAGATGTGTGTGAAGACTTTTTAATTAAAAGGCACATATTTTAGATTTTAAATTCTGATGTTTCGAAATACAATAAAAATTTTTTTTTGCCTTATGTTTTGAAAATAAGTTTTACTGGAAGACAATAAAAAGCCAGAAACAGGCTCTGGGAGAAAGAAAGCGTCATCCTATGAAAGACTCAGGGGAAGTTTACAATCCGGAGCACACCTGGGGTAACTCAGGAAAGGGCACTTCCATTTCCTTGGGACTGAGGACTTAATGCAGGTGATTGTCTTCCAAATGAGCGTTCCCTCTGTCCTTTAGCAATTATCCAGTGGCCCTGGTAGAATAATTGAATCCAAAAGCTTGAAGGGGTACCTCTGAGTATCTATTCATCCAAGCAGATGATATCTCAAGATTTGTTAAGAAGACAGCCCATCTCCTGTCTGTAGGAATCCATAAGTAACCTTTACTTTCTCTCAAATGTTTAAATGAACTCAGCTAACTTTTTCTCTTCTGACCTTAGTGGAGCTAAAGCACAGCTGGCCTACATTTTCCTAATAATAGTCTTTCATATTTTTGAAGAGTTATCCTTCTTCGGCCATCCCTTTTCCAGACAAAACAATGCAAATGTCTTTATTCTTTTATCAAGGGTCCTCTCCATCAATTCATTGCTCTTTCCTGAGATGCTACCTCATTTTCCATTACGGTTTTTAAAGTACAGCAGCCCAGAGTGAACATCAGCTTTTCATAATACTACAGAAAATAAATCTGAGAAAGAATGTGATTATCTCTGTTTTGCATCTGTAGTAATAATCAACTTTGGTAGAGTCCTTTAATATAACTTGTTTATCTTACATAGATCATCCATGCCATTTATTTATACTGCTTATTTTTTTAATTAAATCTTAAACATGGTTCCTCAAGGCCATTGTTTTCATCTACATTGTATAACTAATGAAGAAATCATAAGCTGTTAACCAATTGCCCCAGAAAACAAAAAATAAAACTATTAAGACTGGGACCAAAGATTTCTTGGCACACTAACTAGTAATATGTCAGTTTTAAAACTCATCTTGTTTTTTTTCTGGACAGCTCTCTAGAGCTCAGATCCATCCATCATGCTCTTTACCTGAGCATTTTTCATTTCTCAGCTTAAATGACCCTCTATCTAGAAAGGAACTTTCTGAAACTCTAACATCTCACTGACACATTCAGACACATGTAGCCCAGAAGACTGCATAGTTACCCCTGCTATAAACACCCAAACAATCCTGCACATTGCCTGTACTGACTAAACACAAACATTTTGTCAGGAAAAACTATCTATTTGAAAGCAACACTTATTGCTCTAGATTGTACAATCTCTAGAGTGGAGCAAGAAGCAATCACATATTTCTGAGCCTGCCAACATGGAGGTGAGTAGGTCTACCCTACCAGACACCAACAGTTGCTCTGGAATGGAAGCCAATGAAAGTTCTGTTGATTCTTTTTTGCTTGCACCTCTATTGCTTATCTCAGTCTTGGGACTTCAGGTTAATATGTATGTATTGAGGGTGGGTAAATTTAACCTTTTAAATTTTTTTAAATTCCTTTTCTTTCTCTAACCAAGCTTTTTTTTTTTCACCATATAACCACTTCTACATAGAATCTTTTATGAAAAATCTGACTTATTCAACATCTTTAAGAACCATGTGAAGAATGTCTTCCCTTTCTATGAGGATTCCTTCTGTCCTCACATAGCTTGATTGCTTGTGGCCCCTAGAATTAGTTTACATGCAACTTCCTGGAGTATAGAATCCCCATGATGACCATGTAGTTATTGTAAAGCCACTGTGGATCAAATAAAGCTCCATTTCCCCATGGTTCTTAGTGTGGGACAGTGTGCAAATATATGTATGTATGCTTGTGTTAAATATCAGCCCAATGTTCATATTTATGTTAAGTTGATATGGTTTAAGAGTGAAGATTGAAAATGCGTATTATACGGTTAAGTCAAGAAAAATAGTCCCAGACAGCCTTTTATAGGATAGTGCAAATAAAATGGAATACTTTGATTATAATTATTAATATTAATGTGCTGAATTTTTAGTTTTTTTCCCCAAATTCCACAAATTTGATGTATAAAAACAAATATCATCAGTCTATTTTTTCAAGAAGCATTTATTTCAGGTTGGACAAAACAAATGAAGTCTCTGACCTCATGAAGCAATCAAAAGAAGAATAATTTATCTATCCATCTATCTATCTATTTATTTACCTATCCATCTATCATCTATCCATCCATCCATCCATCTATTCATCTATCTACAAACAGCCTTTCAGACATCATTTGGGCACAGACGTGAATGAAGTAGGGCAGCAGTGTTATACATCATGATATGCACTTTGGAATTGATTTCAAGAGCGATTTGGAGCAGGAGAGCATTTTTACTGATGTGTAAAGCATACAATATAGGAAGACAGAGAGGAAGTAGGGAGAACAGTTATGAAATCCTTGCTGTGATCCAAACAAGAGATAATGGTGGGTTGGATTTAGAGTCCTGGTGGAAGTGCTAAGAAGTCCGACCTAGGATGTACTGTGAAAGTAGCTCAGATGGGATTGCGTAATTGGCTGGATGTGGAAGGAAAGAAAAGATGTATCAAGGATGCTTTTCAGGTTTCTAGCCTGAGCAACTGGGTGAATAGTGGTGCTATTTACTTGCAATAAAGAAAACAGAGATAGAAGATTGGGAGGTGGGGGGAGATCAATAATTTACTTAAGGACATGCTAATTCGAAATAGCTACTAAATAACGAAGTAGAACTATCATAATATTGTTAGCTACATGAATCTGGATATTAGTAGAATCTTCAGTGCTTAGAGTTATAAATGTGAAATTAATAGCCTATAGGAACAATAATATTGGGATTTGATTAGACGACCTAAGAGTTAAGGACAGAATAGAAGAAAAGAGACTAAAGATGAGTCCTGACACACTCCTATGTAGAAGACTGAAAGGAGCATCTAATAGAGGCAGTTAAGGAGTGAACAAATGTTAAGAAGAAAATTAGGGAAATGTGGTAAATCAGGACAGTGGCAAAAGTGTTCCAGGCAGATGTCCACTTTCTCTCTCTCTCTCTCTTCTATGTCAGTTTCTATTTCTTTTCTCCACCCTCATGTACACACTTTCCATCTAAATGAATTGCTTAATATTTATCTTTTGAATAATAAGTGCTTCCAGTCTATCCCAAGTGGATTCAACTATCAAAACATTTCTGAAGTAACTATTCAAAGCAAGCTGGAACTCTAAAGCTATCTCCCCAAGTCAATTTGCTGTGGCCAGAAACTGGAGATGACATTTGACCAAGTGAGCAATCTTTATTCAGTTCTAGTGTGGGATCTGACACTAACTAGCCTTAACAACTAAATTAACTACTCTGGCCCAAATTTTCACAATTCTAAAAGCCTCACAATGGCAAAGGGTAGCTGTTAGAGTATTTCTGGATCTGAAAGAGCAAGATGCTAACTTTTAGTGACTTCAAATGAGTATACAGGATTCTGGGGAGTTCTATGTATTGAAAAAAAATGGATGCCTTCTCTATTACATACATGCTATATGCTATCACAACCTCTAAACATATGTTTTCATTACAAGGAGAGTTTCTACTATGTAAGGAAACCTTGCTCTCCCAGTATAATGACAAGTTGTTTGAAAAACCACATTGTGCCCTCTTTTTTAATTTCTTTTCCCAGAAGGTGACTGAAGTGGTGCATATAAGCAGATGGTCCTGCCCCACAGCCTCTCCGTAACTGGACTCACATACCCTTCTCCATATGTTCCTAAATTTAAAATGTTGGTTGTCAATTGTGAGAAGTATTTTGGAGAACTTTTCTGTGCTTAAATTTTGTTCTAGCAAAGTTTTGTTGTTGTTGTTGTTTGTTTGTTTGTTTTTGTACAACCTATTCCTAAACATGAATAATCTCTGAGTTAGGACCCTGATTTGAGGATGTGGCAGGCAGTTAGTAGAAATACTTGATAGGTTTCTTCCCCACCCTAATCTAGTGAGAAACTTGGGAATAACATTAGAAACTAACAAATTCAGATTTGCATATCATTAGTCATTTCGTGTTGGTCAAGTCACTTGATCTCTCTGGGCCTCCCTTTTATCATTTGTAAAATAGATACACTAATGTCTGGTTTTTAGAATTGTTGTGAAGTTCAATGAGTTGACCTTGGTGAAGCTCCTCATCTCACGTCTCCACCATGATAGGCAATCAGTAAGAGCTAGCTAGCTTCAGGACGACCCTCGCTTCTGTACCTCCATTCATGCTTGGACTCCAGCAATGTGCAGATCAAACAAGCATGGTGAGCACATACATTTTCCATCTGCCTTCAGGATCAGGATTTTTATTTAGCTTACGATTCCAGGAAAAATTAAAATTCCAATGGCACCAATTTTATTCTGCAGTTCAAAATAATCAAAACATGAAAGACAACTGTCCCACGATGTTTACAATTTTTCATGCTAAATATTTAGACTGATGTACTTTTTTTGGTAGCAGGTGAACTCTTAAAAAATTTCAAGAAATTCTTAAAATGTGGGTGAGATAATGTATAATGAGAACCATACCTCTCACATTTGCTGACCTCAATGTGTTTACTTTGTAATCTCAATGTCATATTAGCAGGATGTTTTGCATTTGAAATCTGCTGCATAATTTTAAAAGTTAGCAAGCTTCCTAGGGACCTTTTCAAAACCTTTATATAAATGAAAGTGATTATTATTTCTGACTAATTCAGCTGTACTTTTACAGTTTTTCCTGCTAAGGCTTTTTATGGAGATTAGGAGTGGAGCTAATAATGTCTTTATGTAAATAAAAGAAAGTGAGTTCTAGGTAAAGTGCAGTCTTAAAAATAATAATACAACTTTTAATATTATATATTACTTTCACCACTCTTAATCATGTTTTATCTACCAATTAGTTGCTCTCCACAGTTGAACCAAGTCTTAACACACTATTACAACTATTCTTACACCAGGCAGCAGCAAAAGAGAATTCCAGATGAAATATGAGAGAAAAAATTTAAAGGAGTGAAAGAAAGACAGAAATAGGGATGCATTAATACAGAAAGAGATGGAGACACAATAAGAGAGAAGAGTGAGAAAGCAACAGGGATAGAAGGAGGTTCACAAAGAAGAAAAAAAGAAAGCAGAGATCAGCAGAAAGGTGCACAAAGACAGAGAGACAGAAGGAGACAGCAAGAGAAAGACAAAGACCAACAGCGGAAGAGACCGAGGGACAGGATGAAGACAAAATGTAAATGACAAAGATGTATAAAGACAAAGGGTCAGAGAGGCTGAAGCAAGAGCTAGGTCTGCACCAAGTCTGGACTCTATGTGCCTTTTCTAGGCTCCTGGAAGAGAGCAGGCTGCAATCTGTTAACATCTGACTCCAAGACCCTATCCCCTTGCCCTTACACTGGTCATGGTAACATCGCCCTCAGCAGCACCTAAAGACAAAAGAAGGCAAGAGTGGTGAACAGAGAGCTCGGTCACCAGCTCCAGCCACCAAGCCCATGTTATGTGTATCAGGGCTTTCCATATATTGCATCAGTTAACCCTGCCCTGAATCCAGTAGTAATACCATTATAATATCCTCATAAATAAACTGAGGCTCATCGAGCTTAAGTAACTTGTCTTAAAATGTAAAGTGGAACTAGCACCCCAACACAACCCTCCAGACCTACACTCTCCTATTTCCTTGAGGAAAATGTCTTCATGATAAACCTTTTATTTCATATTTTAAATTAATTCACCTTAAGCCTTGATGATGTCTATTTTCTGACACTGAGAATAAACTGATACCAAAATAAAGGAACAAAAAACAAGCAAGTATTGATGCAAAAATTTTACACTAGCCAGCTCACGGTGTTGATTTAACAGCTCGGTATCTTTGCCTTGAACACATGCCCTTGATTACTGTTTTACCCTGGTAATAGACATGTATTTAATTGTATTTTGCTAGCAAGGATGTTCTTAGTTTTGCATGAGTGAATGAAATCAATATCTTTCTACAAGAGTAACATGGCTTGAGAGTACTTTTCCAGGGAAACATGTTTGACAAACCCTGTAGTATTTGCAGTTGAGGAGGAGATTATATTCTACAAATTAAGAATTTTCATATGATTTTAATGTAATTGTTCTCTAGCTTATTTGGGAAAGTTTTCTTGGAGGGACTGGATTTAACTAGGCTTTTATGTAGGTATAGAATTTGGCTTAGCTGAAGGAGTGGTTACATTCCAGGTGATGAACAGAGGCAAAGATGAGTGTGGTTTGAGTGAGCTTTAATGCGTATGAGACTGTGGAATCACATTGCCAAGTCATCCAAGCTCAAACTAGAGGGATGGAGTGAGGTATACTGATATAGCCGTAGCATGCCAGCATATGCAGCACGGGTCTGAATCAATGAGGACTTTATTGTGTCTTCATAATGAAACCAGGCTGTAGTAAGACTCTAGTGAGCAGGATGGATTGCTGAGGATGGTGAGGTGTGAAGTAGTAAAGTGATTGAAAGCAGAGGAAATGGAGGGGAAAGAAAGAATTAGAAATCTAGTAAAAATGAAAGAGAAGGAAAAGAAGAAAAAAGGAAGAAAGAACAAGACTGGAGACTGCTCGGATAAGGGCAGGAGGTGACAGGTAGTGGAGGAAAGAGATGTTTTTAAGAAACTGTCTCTGACAGATTTGTTCATAATAAAACTGAAGACCAGAATCCAAATACGAGTATACAGACTGATCAAGGACAAGCATAGGAAGGAAATCACTTATACGTGATAACTTAAAAAAAAAGTTAAACTCACAGACACAGAGAATAGAAAGGGTTGCCTGGGAAATGGGGAGAAGTAAGTAGAAGGGTACAGCTACAAGGTGAAAAAGGTCTAAAGATCTTATGTGAAGCATGGTGACTTTGGTTGATATCACTGTGTTGAGGTTTGTGAGAGGGCGAAACTCAGATGATTTCATGAAAAAAAAAAGCAAAGAAAAAGAAAAAAGGAGAGGAAAGATATGCGAAGTGATAGGTATGTTAAACCTTTCACAATGTATGCATGTATCAGGTCAGCATAATGTACTAGGTCTCTGACAAGTAAGTTCATGAGCTCATCCTAGAAAAAGTGCTACATACCTCATTGCTGAATATTACTATAGTAACATTGGCAGCACTGTACAAACAACTCAGTAAGGTGTCAAAACCTTGATATATCTGTGTCTCACAGCTGTGTTCATGTTGATGTGTATCAGTGCCTTGCTGAGTGGTGTTCCTGATTGTTGTTGCGTGTTTTTGTGTGCCACTGCAAAAATGTCAGAGCTTGAATTAGAGCAAAAAGCAACCATTAAATTTCTTGTTAAACTTGGGAAAAGTGGTAGTGAAATCAGGGACATGTTAGTCCAAGTTTATGGGGATAATGCCATGAAGAAAAATGGCAGTGTACAAATGGGTTAAATGTTTTTCTGAGGGGAGAGAAAACACCACTGATGAAGAGAGGTCAGGGTGGTCAGTAATCAGCAGAACTGATGAAAACACTGCAAAAATTTATCAAATTGTGCATCAACATTGTCAGCTGACTGTGAGAAGCATAGCAGACCTAGTAAACATTGACAGAGAAACAGTTATGAAAATCTTAACTGAAAATCTTGGCATGAGAAAGGTGTGTGTAAAAATGGTCCTGAAGGAGCTCACCAATGAACAAAAGCAAAGGAGATTCAAGTTTGCCAAGACCTTTTGGAGAAGCAAGACAATGTTTTGGGCCATGTTATCACTGGTGATGAAACATGGATGTATCAATATGACTCTGAAACAAAGTATCAAAGTACATAATGACAGTCAACCAATTTTCCATGACTAAAAGTGTTTTGTCCAAATAAAGAGTTGAAACAATGTTGCTAAATTTTTTGATATCAAAGGATTTGTTCATTATGCATTTACACCAAATGGACACTCAGTCAACCAAGTTTACTATGTGGAAAAGTTCAACTAAACAACCTGAATTTTTTGCCAACAACCCATGGCTCTTGCATCATGACAATGCACCAACTCATACAGCACCGTCTGTGAGGGAAGTTTTAGGAAACAAATAACTGTATTGGAATACCCTCCCTACTCACCTGATCTGGCCCCCAGTGACTTATTTTTTACCCAATGATGATGGAAACATTAAAAGGAAGGCATTTTGATGACATTTGGGATGTCAAATCTCATACGATGACAGCTCTGATGGCCATTCCAGAAAAAGAGTTCCAAAATTGCTTTGAAGGGGTGACTAGGTGATGGCATCAGTACATAGCTTCCCAAGGAGAGTACTTTGAAGGTGACCCTAGTGATATTCAACAATGAGGTATATAGCACTTTTTTCAGGATTAGTTCACAAAATTAATTGTCAGACCTTGTATATTATCTTCACCAATTCTCTCAATTTCATTTTCATAGTTCTAGATGGAGGAAAATGTTCCTTGGTCACAGTAAATGATAGAGCTACACTAAATGTTATAGAATTTGTTATCTTTCAAACTGAAGTTAAGAGTATACATCTGTCTGTTTGTCCACTTGACCACCCAGGTAGTTGGTGTTTTTATTTTCCATCTCAATGTGAAAAGGCTCTGGGGAGTGACTCTAGAGCTTTTTAAATTTTGCTAAGTATTTTCTTTCTTACAAGCAGTGCAGAACACAGAACTTAAATAAGCTGTTCAAACAATTATCAATGGCAGTAAGGGAAAGCATCTCTATTGTAAAGGGATGAGAAAGAATTCCACTTGCAATAAAAGATAGACTTAAATCATCAGCTTGTATAGTAGAACATTATTATGCCCATTAAGAGATTCTGAACAACTTGCAGTATTCTAAATCCTTAATCACAGAATGTACAATCAAAATTCAATTACATACTCCAAAAAGTAAATAAAGCACCCAATGGCCAGGAGTCCCTAACACACTTCAGTGATTTTAGGGCAGAATTATGAGTGCCAGCAACCTCAGATGAACAGCTTCTATGTAATGGAACTGTGCTGGACAAATGTTGACCATGTAATTATTATACAGCAATGAAGAAAAGAGAGGATTGGAACTTGTCTTAATTAACATGCTAACTAAGCTAATGTCTTTACTGAAAGCTTAGACAAGCTTAGCTCAAATTTGTACTTTAGAAAATTTGTCCAAAAAGTCAGTGCTTTGGGAGAGACTGGAATCTTCAGAGTAATGGCACCAATTTTTTTGTTTGTTTTTTTGTTTTTTTGACTCATAGTAGACCCTTTGTACTGAGCAAATTTGTCTCCTAAGAAAGGCCATACTAGTAGCCTTCATCTTTGTCCTTCACTTGAATGCTGTGAGATTAAATAGTAGCGTTTTAGAGATTAACGATTATGAAGTGTTATGTACCAAAATACTACTGTATGTATGTGATATACTAAATATTATAGTAAATATATTCCCAAACCATAAATCAACACATATATTGACAAGTTCAAGGATACTTATGAACTAACAGGGCAGATTTTTTTAATATATTGAGATTAATGGAGTAGATTTGGGCTACATTGTTACTGTATTTATTATCAGATTATATTATGTCATGTCTCCTCTATTACATATCTTAGTAAATGATGCTATCTTTAACCAACCACAGCAATCCTGTTTTGAGAGTTTGTTTATCTTTTCTCTTATTCTCTCTCTCTCTCTCTCTCTCTTTCTCTTTGTCCCTTCCAAAATCTAATCAATCACAACTCTGTAGATTCTGCATCTTTAATATCTTTCCCATCCATATACTCCACAGCATCTTGTACATAATGGGAACTCAGGAAATGAATGAATGAAAATAGACCTAATATAGTGACCTAATTTTCAGTAGAACATATTTAGGTCAGTACTTGCCATTTGAAATCAGAGAATAGGTTCACATAATATGGTCATGAGATTTTTGGTCTTCCTCCCCAAGTGGTCTAAGACAATGGATAGAAAGAAACTCAAAAAAGTAAGAAAGGGGAAAAAAGCAAAGCAAAGCAAAAACACATTATTTAAATTGTAATCTTTGGGGAAAGAAGGAGGAACTTTCCAAAGTTCACTTTTCTGCATTGCTACTTTGAGTCTTGGATGATGAGCAAGGGTAAGGAGTCCCGCGGGGTCTGGAAGGACATTCCAAGCAGCACATGTGAAGCCATAGACCTAAAGGGGGACAGGGCCGCTCTGAGGGGCCGGTAGTGCTAAAACCACTACACCGCCAGCCACGCAGAGGAGAGGATGGAGACGATCACCAACGACATCAGAGCTGATACACAAGTCAACCGGGGGTTTTCTTTCTGGGTGAACGAGGACACTTAGGAATGCAGAAGAGACTGAAAATCTAATCCCTTCTTATTTTCGACATACTCCAGCTGTAATTCTGGCAATGTGGACTTATAGGGAAGGGGATCTGATGTGACTAAATGTAAAGTTCATACATGCCCTTGCATATTTTCTCCTACACGTCCACGGCTAATATGATGTTATATAGGGTTACAGTGGCTGTGTCAAATCGGGGACTTTTTAACAAGATGTTATTCACCTTAATATAGTTAATTGACATTTCTCCCAAGTAGCCCATAAATTATAATAAAGTAATGATAAAGTAGAAAAACCACCATTTCTATTGTCTGATATTAGGAGAAATATTTACCATTGGAAAGGGTAATGTATGTCACACTCTCCAAGCATTTCATTTCTTACCTGTCACCAAAAACAAATGAACCAAAAGAAAAAAAAAATGACCCCTCAGTAGATCAATTGATAAAAATGGGTTGTAAGTAAAATCCAAATTACTCAGTATCATTATTATTATTAATCCTTAATACCCTTAATGTGGATTCCAAAGGACATTCTGTTCAAGAAAGCATTTTTAATTGTTTAACATGTTTAACCTTATCTTTTGAACATCTAGCAATAAATTGATCATAGCCAAAGTCTATTAAGGCAAGTGGATAAGTGTGTGTTAGAAGTGACTCCTGAAATTAAGCCAGTGTTATCATACTATTGCAAATATTTTACCTTAGACAAATTAGGCTTAACAGTTCCACTCCTATCTCTTAGTGATTGTTTCTATTCCATCTGAACAGTTGGTAGAACTTTCTAGTTGCTCACTGCCAGACCGTCTCTTAGAGATGAACTGCTGAAAACTGAGCCCATTATAATTGCCACATACACTAAATTGCTTGTTTTCCATAATAAACATTGGATAGTTCAGAAATTATACAAGAGTTCTCTTTTCCTCCACCTTCCATCAATTGACTTGAAGAAGCTTTCTGTCATCCTCGATAATGTGGGAGAAGCAGTGAGAACAGCAAACACGTCTCTGCGAGTTGATGGAGTGAAATGTCAAGCCGTGTAGCCAAGAGCCTGGCCCCCACCAAGCCGCATCAAAACTTTGATACAAAAAGGTTCATGATTCGCATCGTGTATTGAGGCTTCCAGCAATATGTGGAGACACAGGGACTGTATATTGTTATTCAAATTGATGATGTAACCCCAAAGGGCAATTGTTTACCCACTTTTGGAAAGAAAGAGAAAGAGCAATTATGAGAAGAGAAATAAATTACTCAGCATAAGACTGATTATCCTGTTTCTTTGGAACAGCTTTTGAAAAATATCTTCTTCCAGATTCTCATTTCATACAGCATTAAGCCTCGTGTAATTTCCCAGGACTGGGGTTTCCCAAGTGAGGCGAACGGAAGACTTGCAGATGCCTTCTCCTCCAGGGTTTCCAGTAAAGACAGAGCTGGTATGTGAAAGAAGCATTCATTCTTCAGGCTTCGTCGGGATCTCTTAGCATAATACATTCTAAGGATTTGAAGACGAATAATAGACAGACTTTCTCTTTGGATCATGTTTTTTTAAATCTGTAACTTGCCAATATTTAAAATCCCCAAAGTATTTTACTTTAAAGACAACAACCAGCTAAATTTGGTATCTGTAGGATCTGATTTGAGTAGTTCAAGTTGGAAATCAATTTAGAGGGTTGAGCTTTCTCAATGATATGTTATTTTTATCTAAATGGCCTAACACTAAAAAAAATTTCTTTTTAATTTTTTTTCTATATTGTCTTATATTCTCAATCAACATTTTGTTTGTAGCTAATTTGCTCTTCCTCTATAGTTCAGTATTAGCCATTTGCACATCCGGAAGTGAGAGAAGGAGGCGGATGGTGACAGGAGCCAAAGGAGACTCGAGGAGTCAAGTCACTGACTTTTCTTAAGCTTTTCATTTAAAGCTCTAGGCCCAAATCTTCCACTTCTTTCTCCAGCTTTTTATTTACATCATAAAACTTTAATCCTGCCTCATCTGCTAAAGAAACATTCTCCTCCTGAAATGAAATGCAAAGACCAAAATACATCTGCCTGTAACACTGATATAGAGAACTTGCCACAAGGAAACCGAGGTTTGCAATCCACGAATTTTAAAGTCTTTAAAGCTTCTAACCATTAATGGCAGGAACACTTAAGATGTAAGCTCGCATCACAATTTTTTTCCTTACAGATGGCCAAAGTGCTAGTAAAGTGTAAAGTTCTCATCTCCCTATTACACCCTGGAATTCTCTGATCTCGATGTATCATGAACAAAAATAGACTTGGCTGAAAGACAGAAGTAGCACATCAGGTGATGGTTCTGAGCCAAGTATTTCTGCAGTTAGAAGCATTAAAACACGTTGTATTCACTTTAAAAAATATGTGAGGTTAGAATAACTATATCAGGTGTCCATTAGCTCACTGGAAATCAGTCGCATGCTTTAGAGGACTGATTCATCTCATTCTTTCACTGTGAACTTGAGAGGCAGGTTTTTGGTATCAATGGTAGAATGTAGTCATGGACGCTGCAGCTAATCCTCCTGAAATCATCCAGAACAAAATCGTGAAGTTGATATAACAAAGGAATAAATGATCACATGTATGTTATTTTAGAGTCCTTTTATGAAAAAGACCAGCCAATATTGAAGTATGTCTTAGAAAAGGGGAAGTATATGGTAGGAATTTTGCTTCAAATTGTTAAATTGCAATTTTGTCTTCTTTCTCTTCTCTTAAGAGCTGGTCCAAATGTAGCTACTAACTTGCTCTGCAATCTTGAACAAATCATTTATCTCAGTCTCTTTGTCCATTAAAAAAGAGAGGAAAGAGAGGGTGGACGAAGGAGAGGCAGAGGGGGAGGGAGAGGGAGGGAGGAGAGAGAGAAGCATTGGATGACTTGATTGCATAGCTCTCTTTGAGCAATAAAATTTCATATTCTAAACAGAGGTGTTCTACCTGTTGGCTTCCCTGGGTCACATTGAAAGAATTGTCTTGGGCCACACATGAAATACAGTAACACTAATGATAGATGATGAGCTAAAACAAACAAAAAAAGTCAGAGCATAATCTTCGTAATGTTTTAAGAAATTTTATGCATTTGTGTTAGGCTGCATTCAAAGCAGTCCTAGGCTGCATGCAGTCCACAGGCTGCTGCGTGGACAAGCTTGTTCTAAAGGAAAGAAATGTAAACTGATTTGTCATTCTTTTCTGAGCCCAAATGATGTTCTGTACCTCAAATAAGTGTTAATACTTAAAATTTTAAATGCCAGAAAAAGAAGATCTGAATGGACATCAAAACTTGAATTCCAAAGGTTTTGGAAGCTGCTGAAAGATATTGTCAGAAAGAATAATAGAGAAGGGGTCACTAGTAACTGCATAGTCTACATGGCCGAGGGCGGCCGAGCTACGTGTGTGAAAACATGTCATGTAAGCACATCCTGTAGGAGTGGGATCCAGACTCAGGAGTGATTATTCCTAGTAGAATTGGGAAATTTTCCATGAAGAACAAAATCATAGCCTTTCAGAACACTCATTTATTCAGTGAGCAAGGCACTGAGCTAGGCTCTGAGCATTAAATTTATATATATATATAATATATATTATATATAATATATTATATAACATTATGTATTGTATGTGTATATAATATATATTATATATTATATAAATGCTATTACATATGATACATGTTATATAATATATATTCTATTCACATATTATATATATGTATATATTATATGCATATATTCAATTAGACACAGAACCTTCTTTTTAGATTTCAGAGTCTCATGGGAGAAATGAGGTGAATGGACATTCTCTATAAAGTATCAGGAACTCTACAAGCCATAATTTAGAAAAATACTACCACTGCTCGTGGAACCCAGAATTCATTCAGTAACTATTAACTTTTACTACTAGTACTATTGTTTTTATCGCGGTAAGCATAGTATTCTAACAGGTTGTGGAAGAAGAAACCAATCCAAACTGTGTTGGTCAAGGAGGTTTGCCCAGAGAAAGTAACATTTGAAGTAAGTTCTGAAGAATGCACAGAGGCCGCATCGGCTGCATCTGGGCAGCAGGGACAGAGTGAGCACCTTAATCCAAAGATGCCGTCTGGGCAAAGGCAGTGTGAGAAGAGAGGGCACGTTGTGTCTTAAGGGGCCTGTGAGAGAAGCTTGGGAATGACAAGAATGGCAGAAGTAGAACGCTTGGTCTACACCAGCACCTGACCTAAAGTCCATTTTAGGTCATTCTAAGTCGTCTGGGTATTGGCTTGAAAAGGGGAGAGGTACTGACATGTTTTGAACAGAGTTTAAACAGAGAATTCAATGGGAGCAGACTTGTAAGCAGGAGATCAGTTAGGAAGTTGTTGCGGTAGAACTTTGGGAAGGACTTGGCCTAAGGCAGTAGTGTGCTAACAATGAGGGTGAGGGCAACAAAGAGATACGGGAGATCTTCAGGGGTGGGAGGGACAGGACTTGGTGCCTGAACGGGTGACAGAAAGGACCGGGAAGATGGGAGCGCCATCTGGGCAACGGGATGACTCACACTGTAGAGTATTATGTTGATGGTGGTCATTGCAGATAGCGGCCTAAGTATGGCAGTGGTCGGTTTTCCGTTTTGTTTTCCTTCTTTTGTCTTAATGATTTTTTTTTCTTTTTATTTCTTTGGCACCCTGTCAGGACAAATAAAGCAGTGTCTTGTGCTTCACAAGTTATGTAGGTGAATTTACGTACCTTTCTGATATTTATGTGTTTTTTAACTTGGGAGATTATGGAGACGAGAATGCCTTTCCTCCAATCTCCTCTTTTCCATCCTACACCACCCTTTCTTGGTGGAGAGATGACCAATATGTAGTTGTACATGTGGGTGTGTCAAGAAAAAGCCTCAGACTGGAGTTGAAGATTTACATGCACCATCACATAGTAATCAGAGCCAGGAGATAGCTGAGATTACTCAGAGAAAAAGTAGTATCAGAAGAGAATTAGACAAGGACAAAAACCGGAGAGAGTAGCGATGTTCACGTGGCCGTGAGAAGACTGAGCAGTAGGAGTTGTTTTAGTTTTATTGCCTGAACTCTCAGGATGTTGTGAAGTACTTCAGAACTATACACGTGCAACCTGGCAAGTCGCAGTGCTCATGTCCACCCTTGTCAACACAAGCAAATAGCAACCGTGTCATAAAGGAGATCTTCAATGGTTTATTCAGGTGATCCAGCTTTTTGAAGTTTCACTAAAGCTAAGTACCGTCATCTTTAAAGTGGAAAGAAGCCAGAGAAATATTTTAAGAAATGTATGTTCTATCATACTTCACATCTGGGTGGCTGACTCACGCAATGCCCTACTGAATGGTGGGGATGGGAAAGGAGAAGTGGAATGGAGCAGAGTCATTTAGAATTTTCTTCCTCAAGCAAGATCAGTTCTGCAATTACAAGAGAGGAGTTGGTGAGTTTGCTAATGATAAACAGTCCTTAATGGACCCATCTGCCTAGGGAGCTGAGGTGGTGAAAAGCCAAGACAAGAGAAAGGGGCTGACAAGTTCTGTAAAATTCAAGTGTGGCTTTTGATTCCCTGATTGTTACAAGGGTGTCGTTGCCTTCCCAAGTAAACTCTCAATTTCACAAAATGACGCAATGTGCTGAAAGCACCTAGCAGTGAACTTGACATATAGGAAGTGCATAATAAATGGCTCCTCTTTCAATCCCATTAAGGACTAGATTTGGGGAGGAGGAGGGGTTGTTTGTTTTGTTTTGTTTTGTTTTCTACCTCCCCTGTACCAGGCAGATAGCTGAGCAACTATTAGAAGTTCAATGAATACAAGATTAAAACATTGCGTGTTAGGGGAAAAAAATTAAGAAGGTTTTTTGCTTTAGTGAAATAATTAAATGTGTTTGGTTGGTGGTTTGCCAATGTTAATCCTTTTCAGTACTGTAGACTTACTTAAGGGACTCCCTTTCTGAGAAGGCACTGAATCATAAAAGTGATGACAAGAGTGCTGGATTTAATAGTATCTGAGGCCCCTGGGACTGTGCGTTATTAAGACAAATAGTAGACATAATAATAAAATTAAAATATTCTACAGTTCCAAATTTAGAAAATGACTCTCTTCTTTTTATAAATGATAATGACTTATAAGCAGTTCAGTCTTTTAACTATGTAAATGGCATAATACAGTTTAAAGGATTTTTAATTAAAACAATTGGAGGATTTAAATGTAGACTGTACCTACCAATTTTTGCAATGCCTTTCTTTAAAATGCAGGACTTAAAATTACAAATGTCCCACTGCGTTGTTTTGAAGGATGCAGTGACAATATGAAAGGTATGTTACACACAACTGGCATGTAGAGCCACTTGCTAGGCTCTCGTTTCTCCTCAATGGATACCACATGCTTATGAATGGATGACCAAAGAGACTGGCAACATTTGAAAAACTTGCCTACATTTTCTTATTGTTTTAAAGAAACTTAAGTTCACTTAGCTATGTTATTATTTTAAAGGGCTATATGCAATTCCCAAATAAAAAAATACATCTATGAGTTGAAGAGCTATGCAGAAGAATCACTCCCAATCCAATTCTCATCCCTACCTATTAGGTCTCTGAATAAGTTTTCATTCATTTGATGGCAAAGATAATAAATGTGATCTATCTACCATATTGAATGTTATTTTAACTCTTATTAAAGAAGTAAGAACTTCCCTGATGATCTTTCTATTCATCTGTATCGTCATAAAAAGTAAGTGATATGAGCAAAGGAATGTGTGCATCTCTGTGTGTGTGTGTGTGTGTGTGTGCATGTGTGTGCGTGCATGTAAGGGAAAAGCATAAAAAAAGGATACTTCTTCTTTAGGGACCATTGTGTAAGGAGTGAACTTTATTGATCTATTTCTTCTGGAATTCCTGATATTGATTAAAAAATATGAATGGGTGCACCCATTTCAGAAAGATTGCTATAACAATAGAAAATATATATACATTTCATTTACCAATTTACAGGGGTGCTAAAAATGTTTACACGTTTTAAGCAATGTTGTCTATATATTTTCGAAGTTGAATTGAGTTACAGTAGCAATATATAGTATGACGTTTGTTCAAATGATGGTGTTAATCAAATGAAGTGTCACCACGCGACAGGCAGGACAAAGAACATGGCAGAAGCACGGTTGTCATTTGAGCAGTGCAAGACCATATTGAAGTGGTATTTGAAATTCGAGAATGTTGTTTAAATTTTCTCCCACATTCTCCTGACTTAACACCCCTTGACTTCCATCTCTGAGAGACCTTAAAGGATGTGGTGTACCATAGAAAAGTGGTTACACTGGCGGTCGGTACTTTGGGAAGAAATTGAAACAGCATGCTCAGCGATACAAGTGGACACTTCGGTCAATGTTGCTCAAGGAATAGTTTGTTGTGATCAGAAGTGTCTGGGCACTGATGCTAACCACTTTGAGCACCTCTTGTGATTGTAGAAGTCAAAAGTGATTTGTATTCATCTTTTGTTATCAGTATGCACTCAGTATTACAATTTTAATACAGGTTTTTCATTTCTTAAAATGTGTATTCGTTTTTTTGTCACTCTCTGCGTGTGGGTGTGGGGACGTGTGTGTGTGTGTGCACGCCCGCGTGTGTGTATATATGATGTGTGTGTGTATGATGCATGCATATATGTATATGTATTTAACATGGGAGAGTGCTGGGTTTAATAGTATCTTAGGTTCCTGGGACTGTATATTATTAAGACAAATAGTAGACATAATAAAATTAAAATATTTTATTGTTCTAAATACATATGTATATATACACACGTATATAAACTTTATAGAGAAAGCAAAACAAAAAAATTAGTTGAGAAAAATGCAGAAGTGTGTTTAAGTATCAACATGTAGTTTTAAAATAGTATACTGTCTATAAAATATGTACCAGTGTACAGTACGACTCTCATGTTAACTAGCAAACCCTTCTCACTAGTAGCAACTGCCCCATAATGAAAAGAGATTGGATTTGTATATGTCTTGGTTCTTGACCAATTTTCCCTTTCTTTGTTCTGATTTTGCCTCATCTTCTTTGTGGTCCAGCTTTAGATCCACACCTCACTTTTGTCCATTATAATTTACTTTTGACTCTTGAATGTTATCAAAGCTCACATATTAATTGCATAAAACAGTGGTTCCCCAAGACCAGGCTGGACTTACTACATTAGAATGTCAAGGGATAACTTTTTAAAAATAGAGATTCAGGAGCCTCAGATCCACATGCTTAGACTCAATACTCATACTAAGAGTCAGCATTTCAAAATAGTCTTTCAAGTAAATCTGATAGGCAGATATGCACGGCATTTGTGTGAGTTTTTGTGGTGTGTGCATGTATATGTACGTGTGTGAGCAAGTTCGGATTTTAACACAGAATCAGTGCCTAAAATCAAGTACTTGTATTTCTATTATACTTTAATACTTAATACATTTATTTCTATTAGGAATTTTTCAAGTCTCTTCCAAAGTACCAATGAATGGCCTCAGAGATTCCACTGGCAGATTTTGAGACCTTCCTGGTTTGAGAAGTAAATAATAGTTTTCAGGTTGAGTATTTCCTGGAAGACTTACTCCTCCTAATTGTTTGCTCAGTAAACATGCCACCTCCCTACCCACTACATACCACATACACACACACTGCAGTCACTAGGGTTAGTCTGTTACATCATACTAAGAGATTTTGGTGTGAGTTTTTCAATGGGCAAGTTACAACTTCACCTTTATAATAAATAGAAACTAAACAAAAACTACCAAACTAGTTTTTATCCACAGAGATATGGCTATTGTCAGTATCAGATAGGTAGATGATAGGTAGATGATAGATGGATAAATGATAAATAAATCAATAGTAAACTTGCTTTTAATTTCAAACATCTCAAATATCATAGGATGAATCATTTGGATGCAGATGACACAAACATACTTGATTAATTTAAGAAGAAACAAGAAAGGAATTTTATGAAAACTTCTAACAATGTCCCGAGACAGAAGAGTACATGTATAGAAAGTACAGCTAGGCCATACAAGGGCCATGCAAGGCCTGGAAAGTTCCTTGGATCTAAGTGAGTTTCTTTCTCCTTCTCTTTCTCAGTCTGTGGCTGCATGGTTTCTCATCCTCTTCTCTCTACACAGCTTCTGTTTCCAGCAATCTCCTTTTTCCCTATGCACATTACAGCCCCAAATATCTCCTCAGTTAAAGCACAAAGACTGACTAGAATTATGCTCAAATCCTGAATAACCACAAGAGACAATTAGATTGTCCCACCTTAGATCTGTTAAGTGAGGTCAGGGAAGTGAACCCTAAAAAGCCATTCAGCCAGACTGAGTATATCCTCTGAGAAGAGAAAACCATTTATTTTTTATTTTACTTTTTTTAAGGAAAGAGAGATGGTGAGGAGGGAAATGAATGACAGCGAGTTGCCGGCATCCCTTGCCTATCAAGATCAAATCTTTCTGCATCTAATATTTATATCCAGATGTAAAGCTCCTAGCTCACTGGTAGTAAATTTAGCCAGAAATAGAACCCCTTGTTTGGTAACTGCAACTTAAAACTTAATACCTAGATAACTAATTATGGAAAGATATAACTTTGTCAACTAACAATAGTAGAAACATTAGAGAAACAATCAGTTATTCTATTAGCTGATATTTCTGTCCTAGCTTTACAACATAGATACTGACATTTTCAAAGTTCTTTGCTAAGACCAGCGTGATACAGATATCCAAGCAGAAATATACATGTGTAAATATAGTCCATGATACTGTGCACTAGAGAAGGCTATTTATTGTGAAACGTTTTATCACATATTTTAATTGTCTTACTTCAGTTTTTCTTTACATTGTCCTAGAACACAGCAATAAATGTTACAAGCTAATACCTTAGCTGATGAATCTACACATTACATTTCTTCAGATTTATATCCTCTCTCATTTTATTTAAAGATGTTTTGTGCTTCTGACTAGTGGTTATTTTAGCAAAGGCAAGAAAAGATTTTGTTTCCACTGGTTCTCTAGTTTCCTTTAGCAGCTGGCAATTCATGAGCAGCCAATCAGAACCTCCATTTAGTCAAAACTGACAATGATTAATAGATGCCTTGGAGATCTACTCACTGGTTATCTTCATCAGAAAACAGAGAAGCTTCCTGGGAATTATAGGCTCTGCTGTAGTATGCTTTTGTATTCTTTCTTATTCCAATGCATCAATTGCAGATAAGTGCTAGGAAAAGGGCTGGATTTGGTTATTAATCATCTTGATCCAACTATTAAAATATGACCAAGTTAGGTATTTTCAATATTTTTCTTCTTTCAAATCCATTGCTTTCTTAATATTTAAGAGAAAATATTATTGTGATATATTTAAATGTTTGTATCTAAACAGGCAGAGTGAACCGGAGAAATGAATAATTAATTATTAGATGGAATTTTACTAACAGAATTTGGAAAGGTCTTAATTCAGGCGGAAATGTCTTCTTAATCTGCAGCCTCCAGATACCTGGTTTCACCACTTCTTGACTTTAGAGTGTTGTAGACAAGAGCACAACAGAGTGATAAAAAGTATCTGCATGCATCTATGCATTTAGAAACCATCAGAGATAAAACACATATTCCTTAAGATAAGTTGGTTTTATTCTTTTTTCTTTTTTTTTTCTTTCTTTTTTTCTTTTTTTTGTCAAAGTTCTTAGATGTTCTGACCATCGGTGATAAAAAAAAATCACAATAAATACAACACGTACTTAGACAGAAAAATAACAGTGAAAATGGTCTTAGTAATGCAATCCGTCAAGTAGAGAAAGTTTGATCTACAATACGGGTTTCCCCACTTTTCCAAAGTTCACATTCTGCCACTTCTCTTTTAAAAACGACCTACATTAGTACCAGTTTTCACTAATGGAACAAATTCCAGAGAGGATTTTCAAGTTTATGTAAAAAGGCAAAAATGAAAAATCATATTCAGCATTTGTTTTGTAGTCCACCCCAAGCAGCCAGCATGCCCCTCACAAACACCTTCTCTGGGAACCACACTCAGTACCTCAGCATCAGGCCACCGGAGTTTTGAGTGTGTCTGTAAGTATCTGGTTGTATCTCAGTCCGTTTTATGCACTGGTTAGAGTTACACAGATGTGTCTCAAGGTATCGGAAAAGCCTAAGAGGGCTCTTAAGGGTTAGGCTCAGCATAAAACTTGGCATAATTAAATGTATTTGGTATAATTTAGTAGGTTATTTTTTGTGTCTCGGAATGCTCAAATTTTTTTTCATATAAACTAATGGCAATTGTTTCTTTGCTTTATGCCATTTCAGCCTATGAAACTTTTCATAGTGTTGCTCTACTTTCAGAGAGCAGGGAAATCTGTGTTGTGTTATAAACTAGTCTTAGCTTATACCTTTGAAGTGTATGAAATATACAGTATTCTATCCTGACAGTTGGTGTCTAATTAAGAAAAATTAGATGTTTTAGGAAAAATACCTTTTATGCATTCATGAAAGGAAGATGCACAATCTATTTCCAAAACAGGCAAAAGCAATCAACCCCAAAACTGTGTGTGTGTGTGTGTGTGTGTGTGTGTGTGTGTGAGAGAGAGAGAGAGAGAGAGAGAGAGAGAGAGAGAGAGAGAGAATCTATGTTTGTATGTATATGAGGTTGGAGAATTAATTTTGCAAACTTATCCTAGAAACAGTGCTACATACCTCATTGCTGAAATCACCACGGTCACCTGCAAAGTCCTCCCTTTGGGAAGCTGGGTATCTATCGATGCCAGCGCCTAGTCCACCCTTCAAAGCAATTTTGGAACTCTTTTTCTGAAATGGGCATCAGAGCTGTGGTCACAAGGTCGGCAAGGTTACGACCCCTTACCGAGTTGTTTGTACAGTGCTGCCAACCTGAGCACGTGGTGGCGAGTTTGCGAACTTAATTTTGGGTACGAACACAGCTCTGATGGCCGTTCCAGAAAAAGAGTTCCAAATTGCTGTGAAGGGTGGGCAGGCACTGGCGTCCGTGCACAGCTTCCCAAGGGGGGTGCTTAGAAGGTGACCGAGGTGATAGTCAGCAGTGAGGTGTGTAGCACTTTTTCTAGGATGAGTTGAGAAATTAAATGTCTAACCTCGTGTGTGTGTATATATATATTCAATACTGCTTGATCTCAATCTGTACAGATCCAGGTGTTTTGCCTGATTGGGATTAAATACTATTGGAAACAGCTGAATATTTTTTCAGGGATAAGACTCCCTAAATCCACCGTGAGAGAACAGTGGAACATGTGAACAGCAGGTCAATCCCTGAGAATTCATTATGCACGTACAGTCTTGGGTCTTTTGTCATCTTCACTTG